>WHYT01016787.1:644538-668137 GCA_009806455.1 Tetrax tetrax
CTCTTTTTTTTTTTCAAACTAGCACATTTCCTAACAAAATGTTACGAGCGTGCAGCACTGGGCTGTCCGTCAGAGAATGTTGTCCTCTTTCTCATACTGGCTACGTAATTTTCAGTTTTTCCTTTAGACGGACTGGTCCTTGAACAGGATTTCATGTCAAACACGGTTGCTCCGAAAAGCCACAACTGAGAAAGCACAAAGAGCTCTGGTCGGGCTCGGAGCTCTTGCTGCTCTCCATCCCCGCTGCTTCCGACTCGCCTTCCCGCTGGCCTCCCAGCCACCGCTCTGGCACGGCAGAGAAGATGGTTCCCAGAGCTCTGCAGGGCCTTCCTGACCCAACGGCATCAATCAATGCCATACATTTTCTTGATTGAATAAGCTCCTGAATTTTTATTTGAGTGAATAGGCTTAGTGCTTGCATTAATGGCTATGATGGTCCATAAAATTAACTTCCAGTATTTGATTTCCACTAATGGAAATAAGAAATCATGGAAGGCATCCCAGAAGACATGGTGAGAGCTCAGCTGTAACCTGCTAGTCCAGCCCGCTTGGGAAGACAAGCGCAGACCCCAGATGTGACTGCACACAACTGTGGGTGTCCCCTTTGCTCCACGGAGAAGGGAGCACGTTAACCTGTTGCTGGTCCTTCTTCACCAGCACAGTGGCTAATACTCCATCTGCTAATATATAAACTCTACTTGAACCAGCAAATTCGGGTACTGGGAGCAATCTGACGGAGGAGGCCAAAGCTCCGTGCAGGTTACGTTTCATTTCCCTGCTCGTTTTCTTGCTGTCTGGCAGTCGGTCGCTGGCAGCTCGGCGTCTCTGCGCTGCCTTGCTGTGCACAGTGAAACGCGTTTGACACAGGCAGCCTGGAAACTCTAACAAAAACCCTATGTGTAAATGTATGCAGTAATAGTCTTTATTTCTCGATATTCTGAAGTTTGAGGCTTTCATAATCATCTACATACTCCAGAGGAAACCTCAGTAATTTCCACCGCTGATTGCAAAGCTTTTTTTGTCACGGAATTTCTTATTTTCCTTAATAACTCTTAGAGGTTTCTGAATTGTTGGTAGTCTGTAAGCCTGCTATGACCATATCTATATATATATATACACACATACAGACACAGAGTATGACTCTTTAGTTGTCTTTCCTCTCCTAGCACAGTGGAAAAGGTATGGGGGATGTGCTTCAAAATCCCTGTAAATCCGTCTGTCACCACCCAAACTGGAGTGAGGAACCCCCTTTGCTCTGAGGGTGCAAGCACTCGGCGAGAGACACCGCTTGCACGGATAAAACTGAAGCCGGCGTGGGTGGAGGTCAGACAGAGGGACCAGCGGCCTGAGGCCGGACAGATGGGCACCCAGCTGCAGGAGCCGGGGTCCCTCCCCACCCAAGACACGGATCAGGACCACGAGCCAGCCTTTGGCCACCGCTGCTTTGCTCGGAGGGGACGATGTCTAACCTGCTGCTGCCAGGAAGATGCGCGTAACGCCAGGCTCAGTGACAGGCTCTGGACAAAAATCTACCTCTGCCTTTTCTAATCCCTGATTCTGTTTCAAAGCTGTGATGACATAAAGGTCAGAATTCGCAGCCCTTATTTCCAGCAGACTTCTGTGTTCCTTTGGAGACGTAATAGTTGAAGCCCACACCTACAGGGCTCCAGCTCCCTGTACCGTGTGCACACACTGATGTTCCGTGAAAGCAAATCCCATCTCTCTCAGTCAGCCTACACTGCTGTTTAGAGATCCTGAAGAAAGGAATCATAAAATACTGAGGTGTATCATGCAAAAACTGTGTAGGGCTCCAATCACTCTGGAATATACTTAATTTTTTTCTCTTGAACAGAAACTGATAGTAAGCAATAAGAACATAAAAGCAGCAGCAACGGATAACACAGAGCTGAAAAATTGTTTCTCTGAATATTACAAGAATGTGCCTATGATAAATGATGCTTCTCTGGTATTGCTGGCCCAGAGAAATGGTATACCAAAGCCAGTGAAGTTACTTCAGAGATTTTTCCTACCCAAAGCTTTTCTCTAAGCCAGAGCTCCATGAAGATACTGCCAGCCGAGTTTCTCCGCAGGCTGTTTATGCCGCAAGGTACGGATGCTTTGGCAGCACCTGCTTTTTTCAGATTCTTCAATTCAAAGCTTGCGGATGATGATACCGTGTCAATGGTGTTGATGTTACGCTAGTGTAACGTAAGGAACCGCAGCCGTCCCGTACGTCGGCCTCTCTGCTGGCTTCAGGCCCGGAGTCAGTCCCGCGCAGCTCCGCGCGGCAGCGGAGAGGCGAGGAGTTTCACAAGAGGGTGGCAGCCACCTGTGCCCAGACCAACCGGCACAGCTGTGCCAGCCCAGGGACGTTCTGCAGGCTGTTAAACCCAGCAGCGACCCATCCGCCGCGTCAATGCCCATCAGAGCAGCCACCAAAGTACTGTGTGCGCACGCGTGGAGGCTCGCAGCGGGGAGCTGGCTACAGGTGTGGGGTTTTCACGGATATCTTTGACTCAGCTGTAACTGAAGAGAGCTGGAGGCAGCCCCTGATGAAGAATTCCTGCAGCCCCTGATTATCTGACATGGTGCCATCAATGAATCTGCAAAAAAAAAGCATCATTTGTCTTTCATCACCAAAGCAACCCATAATTTTGATCCATGTGCACGCGTGTGTTTGGCACCCGTGGTTCCATGGAGAGATCACCGCCACGTGCAGTAACATCCCGCTCTGATCCCGCACGCCCGCTCTGCCGGGCTGGATTCTGAGGGACACGGCAGTGCCAGGCTTGGGAGAGCTCCTCAGATCCCCTGCGTTACCTCACCCAAATCTGGGGAGCACTCTGACATTTGATTGATCTTCGGGGCATGGTGCAAAAGATACGGAGCAGAGGTCAGCAGAAAGTTGAGATTCTTCTTCAGTGCAAACACAAGTCCAGGAGAAAAAAAGTGCATAAATCTCAGGATAAAGAAAAAATAATTCTAAAAATCAGACAATTCCTCCTTTGTTTTTCCCCTTTTCTTGCTCCATAAATCATTTTATTTATGTAATGGAGAACAATCAAGCAAGTCAGATTTAGAAAACATTCTTTCCTGTCAAAGAGTAGAATGATTGATGCTGTGCAAAAACAGTATCTAAGTAAAAAAAAAAAAAAAAAAGAGCTTTCAGAGATGATTTACTGAAATCCACTGAAAGATTAAATTTAGATGCGAAGCATACCAAGTATTCAGACTAAATTAATTAATTAAATATTTGGAAATGGCCTTGAATAGTTACAACTGAAGAAAAGAAAAATAGCAAACGATTGTCTCCAGTTTGGACCCAGACTCCAAATTATAAAGAGAAATGGTTTCAGAACAGCAGCGTAGCCCCAGCATCTCGCGACAGAACAGAAGCCTTCAGCTGAAACAGAGGAACTCTTATCAGGCTGCCTCGGCATTTGTGTGACGATGCATTAGCACGGCTCCGGAATAGTAATTCGTGCTGATTGTAAGCAAACCATTTTTCTCAGTTTTGTGTTCCACTCTCTGTTTAAGATAACGCGCTGGTGAAGGGCCGTACATGAACAGGTCTTGCACGAAGTGTCCAACAGAGCTGGGATCACCGCAGCGCCTTTGGCCCCGGGCTGTCCCCACCTACGTTGCTGTAAAGCGGGAGAGCGGCGGGGCGGTGAGCGTGCGGGCAAGCGCCGACCAGCCCTGCGCACCGGCCGCCGCTCACATGGAGGATTGAGGATCTTTTAAAAAAGGATATGAATAAACAAACACCGGCTTTGCAGCCGGCACTGGGAAGGAGCCTGCAAGTCGATGTGTCCGTACAAAGAATCGACTCTGCAGACGGTCACTGCCCTGGGCCGGCGTCGCCCAGGGCAGCGCTGGATCCTGGGCCTGGCACGTCCCGTCCCCATGGGACAGAGCCGGTTCGGAGCTCTCATCTGCTGAGGGACTGGAAATCTCATCATCCCCTTTACACAGTTTGTTCAGCTACATTCATGCTAGCTTTTCCTGTACAGGAACTCACTTGCTCTGAGTAGGAAGACTCAGGAAGTAGGGGTAGCCGAAACCCTCAGCTCCAGGTCTCCTTCCATCAGGGTACAAAGGATGAGAGGGAGCGGGCAGCAGGGGCCAGCTACGCAATGAGGGACAAACCTGTGAAACGCCCTTTTCTGGCTCCTCTCTTCATCGGGAACGGCTCAGTACCTTCGTCACCTGAGCGAGCTGTACCATAGTGGTCTACATGTGATAAATTCAGTCCTGACCATGCTTAGATTGGCTGTTGCTACTGTGATGGAGTGGAGGCTTTCCTAAAAAAAAAGAAATAAAAGAGAGGGAGAGTGGTATTTTTATTTTAAATGCCGAGTCTTGTGCTCAGAGGTCCGTAACCCTGGCACTGCCTGGCCACATGGGTGACAGGCAGAGGAGCAGAGATGGCAATGCTGGCCAGACACTGCATGGCCTCAGCCGGGCGAGGCCGAGGGGCAGCTCTGCCTCTCCTCAGAACGGGCAGGAATGCTGATTAAATCGAGATCTTTGTCCTTGCCCAGTCAAAGCACAGATGAAGAATGCAGGTCTTGTCATCTTGCTGTGAATATTTGGGGAGTTGCCTAGCCAGAAATGTTTTTTCTTTTCCTTGCTCAGATTTGAAGCCTTGGCAGCACACAAACACTGCATTTATTCAAAGCCTTTTCCATAGATCTTGCCTAGTTGAAAATATGTTTCATAGATTAAAACATAAACTAACTCAAAGTTGCCAGCTCGCTGTTTGTTGTGACCCAGATCGCTCTGTGATGCTCCTGCTGCAACAGATCACACAGAGCGGGACACTTCCAGCAGGAACAACGCAAGCGCGCCTGCTCAGCGCGATGCTGCACGCGCTTTGCGTTAAACCCCATCCGTCCGCGCTTTGAGTCCTCTGTCTGTGGCCTTCGCACGTTGCCTGCCTTGAGTCCAGCCTCAGAGGTGGCAGCAGCTCTGTTGAGCCGTAGGCAGAACACGGCAGAATGACTTCACAAAAGAGTTGCAGGGCGGCGAAGTAAAATATTGTAAAAATGTTTTCCATTTTTCTCTGTTGTAAATCATCGCATTGAACTATATTTCTGTTTGGGGTGAGGCACTCCCATTCTTCAAGATGCTCAGCGATGCCTCATGCTAGTGAGAAAAAAATCATAAGGTGCAAAGGCAATGCTGTTGGTGAGGAACACCTGGGAGCGCTCCGAAAACGGAGGGAGCAAAAAGACGGCAGATGAGCTTTGTGTAGGTCAATGTGAGGTATGGGAGATCACAAGGAAAGCCCTGGGCATGGTGACAGTGACCTTGGGAAGGCACAAAGGGCAGCAGAGAGCGTCAGCAGAGCAGAAGAGCTGTCCTAGGAGGGGACTGAAAGGCTGGGGCTGTCTGCCTCAGGAGAAGGCAGAGGGAGGATGGAGCCGAGGGTCACAAAACCTGGCAGGCAATGAATGAAGTGAGCAGGGAGCTGCTGTTCAGTCACACACACAGGACTCGGGAGCAGCCTCTGGGACTAGGAGGAGGTTGGTTTAAAATAGATAAAAGAACATTTTTCTTCACACAGCAGGTCATGAACCTCTGAAATTTGGTGCCACAGGCAACTCTGGAGGCAAACGGGATCAGTCGACTTTGAAAAGGATCAGACAAATTCATGAACAGCAGGTCAATGGCTACTAAAGACATTAGGAAGGGATTTAACTTCTAACATCCCTAATACAACTCTTCTATGTGCTAGGGGAGTGCAAGGCACGCAGGCAGCAAAAACAGGTAAGGCTCAGGCGCTCCTCTTGAGTAGCACTGCGCGTTCCAACAGCAAAAGCCAATGTACTTGGCCAGACAGACCATCTAATGGCACTTCTAATGGTGTCACGTTCTTATCCCATTGCTGAAGGATTGGTTGCTCTTAAATTGTAAATGTAGGTCCATCCTCCCCGACTTCAGGCACCGATCTTGAGTCCCAAATTACCCCAGACTTTTCCCAGCCATGTACCTCCACCTCTTCCCCCCACCCGACACAGTTAATCTCCTGCACCAGGTTTTCTGTGTCCCTCACATCAGGTGGGTTTGCTCACAGGAGTGAGGTCAGACAGCTCCATGCCTTACTGTCTACAGCTGACTGCACATCTACCAGGGCGGCGTCCTTGCAGCTCACCTGAGCTAACTTGTAAATTGTCAGTCGACTTAAATTGTTCATAGAAAGCTCCACACTTTGACTAGAGAAATTGTAGATTTCTGCAAACTCAAACAGTTTGAAAAGTTCCTCTTGGTTACCGGTTGGGTCAAAAGGGATGGGGCAGCAGGAGCACTGCACTGCAGAATTTTAACCCAATTATGGTTGACTTTGAGCTTTGGGTAAGGTATATACTGTCCTTCCCAGGCTGCAAGAGGGAAGGTGACATGTTCCACCCAGCAAGATAAGAGGAGGTTTCTGAGTTGTTCCCCCTTTGGCACAGAAGGTCACAACATGAGTAAAATTACGAGCTGCTGTTCGAAGGCATTCACTGGAACATGATCACCTAGTTAGAGAAATCCAGTAGTCTCCTGGTAAAAGGTGAAATAAAGGAGAGCGTTCGCTGTTAAATGCCATGCACTTTTTAGCTCTTCATTGATTTTTTGTAGGAGTTTCTAAAAGCTATAGGGACTCTGGCTTGCAGGGAATGAGGCTTTTACTGACATAATCAAAACAATAATGTTGTGAGTGTCTATGCCTCCTATGTTCACTCTATACAATCCAGAGAGTTGGGTCGGAAAGAAGGGGAAAGTGGAAAGAAACAGCTGAAGTTGATACGAGACTGATGATTATTACTCAGCATTTCTATATGTAAAATGCATGCTGTAAATGGCTTCTAATGATGGCTAACGAACCAGGCTGAGAGAGATAACACAAAGAATATACAAAGCTGCTACAGCAATTTATAAATACCTCTTATTAAACACTAAAAGCAGCTGTTTAATGAGAACATTCTTATGGAGTGAGCTGGATGATGAATTCACAGTTCAGTTAGTTTGTGGTTAAGTAGGTATCTTGTGAGGATCTGCCTGGGCATTCCAGAAAGCATAGGAGTGGGGATTTTCTTCAGAACAACCCTTTTCACATCCCACATCAGCCTTGGTATCACAGAATGATAGAATGGTTTGGTTGGATCATCTAGTCCAACCCTCCTGCCGAGGGCAGGGACACTTTCCACTAAAGCATCTTTTACGGTTCGCCCTGGACAACTGCCAGTATACACACTCAAATTCCATTTTAACTCATGTTCCATGTGATTCTGCCAAATCTCCTGAGACTGCATGATACAAATGTGAGGCTGCTGAGCAGTGACTTTGGTTTCTTTATAGCATGGTATTAGGAACCAACAGACCTGAAAGTCACCGCCTGGAGAGCAAGAGAGTGAACAGAGATGCTCAGGCTCATCTTCCTCCACGCATTGCTTTAAGATCTGTGGAAGAATATGCCCTAGAACTGTTAGGTATTATTGTTTCTGTGATACACACCTTACTTTGGCCCTTACAAGCTGTGCTCATCCACTAGACATGCTCATCTAGACCAGAGCTCCGTATTGTACTTTTACCTTTTGATGCCCAGGAAGGGGCTTTCCTTACTATGAAACGGTTGCCTAGAAGAACACCACATCACCTCACACGTGAGGAGGACCCGCTCTCCAACAGAGCTGTCTCTTTAGTGGAAGGGCGCATTAGTGAGCTCCAGAGCAGCTCCAACGGTTCACCATCCGAGCACCAGCGATCCCCTCCCGTGCCGTGGCGTGGAGCGGCGTGCCCGCGCAGTGCGAGCCAGCCAGGGTACATTCTTGGTGCCGCAGGGCCACGGTGACCAGCTTTTGCTGCAGCAATGTTTGGGCCCCTGCCTCGGGTCCTGGCCAGGACCGCCTGTCACCTTGCACAGGGCCAGCCTGTTGGTGCTGGGCCTCCAGACACCGTTTGTCACTCAATTCACCTTGGGCTGCAGGACTTTTTTTTCTTCTCGTCCTTAGCGTGTGTTTTAGAAAAGGATAATGTGCTGTTTTTTCACAAGATTTATACACCATCTCTATCTCTTCTAGGTAAAAAGAAACGACTCCACTTTACCTGTCTTAGTCTGATGTGGATATTAATCTCTAGAAGTATCTGCAGAGTCTATCACCTCCAGGTATCTACCGTTAATATTCTGAGCATTGACTCATGAGCGGCTGAAATCAAAACACACTGAAAATAATCCTTTCTTCCTTCTCATTCATTCCTTCTCTCCCCAAGCTCAGAACTTTGTGAGGCATTATGTGCCATGCCTCTGAGGAGGACTTTTTTGTTTCTTCTAGGTCTCCAACACTGAGATTTGTATCTTCTGACTACTGTGAGAATCCAGCTGAAAACATAAAGATTTCTTAAAGGGAGGATTTGTATTTTTTCAACTGAGACCTAAAGAATGATATCTACAGATTCTTGGGGATAAATGACCTTCAACTTAAATAATTTGTCAGGCTACATTTGAAGAATGTGCAAACATTTTCCAGAAAGCTATTCTTACGGATAACTGCCACCCCTAGCCGAAGTCTTTGGGTTTTGCTGAAACACATTCATGTTTCATTGCCGCAGACGCCCAGGCAGCTGTGTAGAAATCCATCAGTGGTTGGAGCTGTTGAGACATGACTGACAATCAGTCTGCTGGGAAAATAAAATAAAAAGAGCTAATCCTGGAATAAAGGATATGCAGACGACTTTCATTTTAATGAAAAAATACAGCTAAGACCTAACAGCAAAAATATAATGCATAGCAAAGGAAATTAATAAACATTCTGAGACATCTTTTCGGAAGTCCAAAGCAGTGGATTTAGTCTAGGAAATGGATTTACAACTGATTACCTGCTCTTTGGAGACGTTTTATCTGGTGAGAAGAGGAGTTCTGTCTCAGCATGACGGGACAGAAGTATGCATTCTCCAGCAGTCGTCCCAGTTGGCCACTGGGATTGCCTTAGCATGAAAGGATAGCTTCCAAACTTTCCCTCTTCAGCTGCAATGACACTCATGGGTATCCAAATGGAAAGAGGCTGGATTTCAAGTAGTATCCAAGTCCCAAATATCCAGGTTGGACTGATCTGTTGGTATATAAATTGATCACTGATTGGACATTTTCATGTTGGAAGCTTGTTCATGGTAATTCTGACTTGATTTTCTTAAAACAGTCTGAGCAGGAACGCTACCCACCCAGTTCCCCCCAGCATTACACCGCACATCTCCCCTGGATGGAAACAGAGCCATGGGAGGGCTGAGGTGGGCAGGGACCTCAGGGGACCTCCTGGTCCAACCCCTGCCCAGGCTGGCCAGCACTGCCTCCAGTTGAGCTTCAGTATCTCCAATGATGGAGACCCCAAACGTATTTTCTAAAGTTTAAGTCTCACATTTAAGCCACACACAGAGCCATACAACAGAATAATGGTTAATATGATGAAAAATACAGATTGTCTTCATATGGTTCTCATTCCTATATTTGAATGCCCTCAGTTTATGATAAATTTGAATGTATTAATTAAAAATAGATTCATTATTCATTTTAACTCCTTTCAAAGCATCGTGGGACTTTTTAAAATTAATTACTAAAACACTTTCACTGTACAATTGAAATTTACTGGTATTTGAAGCTCACCCGTAACACAATCAACATGTAGCAGGTTGTTGCAAGCAGCTTATACAAAGCAAATGGCTTTTCCACTGTTGTGTTTGAGATAGGCCTCAGAATAATAAATTTCCCAGGTTAAAAAAGCCTGAGAAGACTTGGCTGCGAGGGCAGCAGTACAGGTCTCTCGTTATGTGCATCCACATGCGCACGCATCCACATGCACACTACTAAAACTCATACTACGCGGTCTTCTTCAGACAAACAGTTCATGAACTTGACAAATTATTTATCCATTTCCACCCTTTCAGTTAGGATCCTCTGGAAACAACATTTATTTTCATTTTTCATTAATTTCTAGGCAACGCAAAGTTTCCCCAAGTTGACACTAGCAGTAGCCACTGCAAATGAGGGTGCAGGGTCATCCGATTTTAGCACACTGAATGTGTTTTTCTGCTCTCAGTCGTGGCTCAGCCCGTCACCATCTTGACCGCAACCAAGCCGCTAATGGATCGGCAGTGCGGTAACCGCCAATTACTGCAGCATCGATATTTTCAAGCTTTGAAATAGCAGAGGCCACAGAGAAAACACAGAGAAATATATGTGCTTTTAAATCAGGGCTTTGATTGTTATCTCATTTGAAAGAGTAATTAATTGTTAGGATGTATTAGTATACATAATAATAGTTAATTACGGTGTCTGTATCTGTAATGCTTCTGTTACATCAAGGCCGTTCACTCCAACCACGCAGCACTTTGCTGGTGCAACCAAGTGATCTTTATGAACGACTGTGGGTAATACCGCGGTACAGATTTATTGCTTCCGCAGCAGGGACGGTATCATTTTCTGTATTTTCTTCTTAGCAAGATAAATATTTGTGGGAGTTCTGCTCCAGCCATCCAAGAGTTATGTCTGAGATCCGCCCCGTTTGCGTGATGTCTCATCTGACAGCCCACAATGAATAACAGAAATTTCTTCTGCATAAGCAACGGTAAGCCCACGGCAATTATTGCTGTCTTTACTGATACACGCCGGATCGTTTCCTCAGAAAACACAAAGCTTTCTGTGGGGGATAAGAGGGACATAGTGTCATTATTGATGGAAAGTGACTGTAATACAAGAGAAATGCAAGTCAGCCTACAAGAAAGTACCGACATCACAGGTCAGCTTACCCAGAAACCACGGCTGTGCAACTGGGCCACTACACCCCACATTCACCCCAGAAAAACCTGCATGGGATAAAATAAGTTTACACAGCAAAATATAAAAACTAAAATGTACACAGCAAAAAGGTGGAGTATGTAGGGTAGTTCTAGCTGAAAATATTTTACTTAGACTAGAGTGATTCTGAAAACAACTCTTTTCAACCTTATCTTTGCGTTTCAATGGCATTGAAGTCATTTGTGTATAAAGTTTGTAGAAAAATCTGTGACAATTTGACACTAAAGTGACAGTTATTGTTGTTCGAGATCAAGTATACAGGCTTTGATCTTAAAAAGCAGATGGTTTCAGGAAACACAACAGCTTTTATCAAAGACGGGTCAGGTCTGAAGTTCCTCCCAAATGCAAACAGGCAAAGTGTTTCCCTGTTTTTCCCAGTTCTTTGCCGCACTCCAGCCAGATCTTCCATCTTCCCTCCGTCACTTCACAGGCTTTCTCAGTGAATCTCTGCCCCATGTTTGGTTTCTCTTCCAAAACTCTCTGTCCTCAGAGCTACTCCCATGGAGGCCACCACCTTTTCTAGTGTCACTGCATGAATCAGAAGCTCTTCCCAGAGTCTCTTCAGCAGCTTGGTCACCTCCAGAAGGCTGAAGTCCTCCTTTAGACCACTGACCTCAAGTTATAATTTCTAGAGCGCTCTGTAAGCCCTGCCTACCTATGTCTTTCTCTGCCTTCATTTCCGACTGGCAGACTCAGCAAGACAACCCTACTTTGCACACAGTACTCATGGCACCTTTATAATAAAATGTATTCATGACCGTTTCTGTGAGGCATCTGTTGCACATAGCCATTTAATGACGTCTTCAAAAAAAAATCTGTTCCGAGAGCATCTCACCTGGGGCACTGGCAGGTAGTGTCCCGATTCTCACTCTGATTAAGCAGCTCAGTGTGTTCCAATCAAGTCGGAGTGCCGGCGCAAGAGCACGCAACATTTTCTCTTTAAGCTCTGTAATTAGCTTCCATTAACTTTACTGTGAGAACAAGGTTTAATCAAGGGTATCACTGCTTTGTGTGGCTCCTCATAAGTATGGCTGATTGACTGATTGACCCTCTACTCATCTGACAAATAAATGAAATGGGGACAGGCACCGGAATGAGAGGACTATGAGAGGGGTTGGACTAGATGACCTTTACAGGTCCCTTCCAACCCAAACTATTCTATTATACTATCCTACAGGACCAACCAAAGATGTTGGGTCGGGCTGACCATCTGATGTGGAATCAACCTCCAGACCCCACAGTCCGTCTCTTCCATGCCTCCAGCCACACAGCTGGGAAAGGCCAGCTGCGAATTTCCGAGTAATCACTGTACGAACCCGGGCAGAGGCCTCCTGCTGCAGACAAGGGAGGACCTGAGGCCTGGACCAACCTCACGTCCAGCAGCTGTCTGCTGGCTCCGCGCCCACACAGCCTCGTATGCGCCGTACATTGCACATGACGTCATCCGCAACTTAAGGTAAATGGGGTAAATTCCTCCACTAAAACTTACTTCCCAGTAAGATTTGCGTGCACCTTCCAGCTTTGACATGGGACTGGGGCATTAGCTAAAGCTACAATTACTTCAGAAAGCAGCCGATTCAATTAACTTTATTAAGTGGTTTTTGATCAAAATACATTTGTTTATAAAATCCCAGCCGTTACAAACGTGAAGGAGAGAAAGATCTGGTCAGTGTGAAAGTTTCTGGTAGAAATCAAGACGTCAATTGATTTAATTAGTAATTGAATCAGACCGCTAAAGTATAAATTTATCTAAATATTGGAATTTTATTGTCTAAATGTCAAGATTCCCACAAACAATAATCAATGGAAGATAAGATGAGCACTGAGGAGTGTTGTAAAGGCATTATGGGGAAATAAATGGAAATACTTGGCACTGCTTCCCAGCAAACCATACCGATGGCAGCTGATGAGGTACTTGGCTCACATGGAGACGCGGCAGCATTGCCCCTTAAAATGGAGAGCTGCTCTCGAAGCATAAGGAGCTGCAGGAGCTAGAGAAAAAGAGAGGGGGAGAAGGAAACCAGAGAATAGGCCAAAAGAAAAAGCTTAATTGCTAGCAAGAATTTTACCGTAGGGAATGGAACATGAAGAACTGCACAGGACAAGTTGTTTTGTTCTGAATGTACTCAGATGAAACCTAAAATTACTCCAATATTTACATTTTTATCAATGGCTTTAATCCATTTTGCCATTTAATTGTACAAAGCCATCTTCCACAACAAGAGTATCTGTACTTTTTAAAATAAATTGTGGTTCAAAATTTTAAAACAACCCTCATCATCACATAAAAAGCTACAGATGGAGTTTTTATATGCAGTTGTTAGCTCAGTAGATAGAACACTGAATCCCTCGCCCATTAAACGTGTCCTCACCACAGATTTGCTGCACCTGCTATTTTCCATCTCTGTGTATCTGGTACTGAATATTTATGGTCTGTCCCCAAGGAAGCGCAGGCAGGGCTGGAGGGGAGCGTCGTGGCACGGCAATGACACCTGCGAGAAGTGGTCACCAGCACCCAGCCTCAACCGCAGCCCCTCCAGCAGCAACAACTGCACCCCAACCTGCACATGCACAGGGGAGAACAGACATGAGGAGGGTGGTGGGACACTGTCCCAGGGTGCCCAGAGAGGCGGTGGGTGCCCCATCCCTGGAAACATTCCAGGCCAGGTTGGCTGGGGCGCTGAGCAACCTGATCCGGTTGGAGATGTCCCTGCTCCTGGCAGGGGGTTGGACTGGGTGGGCTTTAACAGTCCCTGCCCACCCAAACCACCCTGTGATTCCACGATTCTACGACATACAGCAAGCCAAGACATACTGCAGGTACTGAGAACCATTTTAATAGGTCTGTCTTTATCCGCATCCCACGTAATCAGAGACGCTTTGACGTTGTACTAAGGAGACACGAGGTCCTCCCCTGGAACCACTCGAACACTGTGCTTCACCTGATCTTCCCAGGCCAGAAGCTGGGGACAGTAACACAAACCTGTGATGTCCATGAGCTGGAATAGCTTAGAGCCTCTTGTCTGCAAGAGCCGGGAGTTTCCCGTGCCCACGCAGACGTCGGTTAGCATGGACACTGCCCTCGACTGGCCCAGTCCATGGGGATGCTGTCACACAAACTGCCTCCGTGCATTCACCCTCGTCCCTCGCTATGGTGGGATCAAGACCTGGCTCCTAGACTCACACTTTCCCCTTGCTGTGAGCCACTGTGTCTTCTTGCTTGAGGAGCAAACTGCAAAAGCACAATACTGGCATTTTTCTAGCTGTTTTCCCAAAGACATCCCAAGCAGCAAGCAAAGATGATTCATAGTCCTTACGCCCGGCAGTCTGCAGTGTCTTGGGCGCTGGAGTTCCTTTGCAGCTACAAAAGCAGCTCACGTTCGTGCGAGGGGCCATTTTTCATGTCTTCCTCACGCGGCGCAGGCTGCGGTAACAAACCCGGCTCTGTTCTGAGACGTGTGCTGGCATCAGCAGAGCCTGCAAGGAAAGAGCCATGCCCTGGGCCTCCCGCTCCACAGGAATGGTTTGAGGAATTGTTTTTCGTCAATTAAAACAATTCAGATTTAAAAAAAAAAAGTTTTAAAAACCCCAAGGATTTGGAAGAACACCTTAAAAAAGGAAATCGTCGAGACCGGTCAAAGCTGAGGAGGAACTGGTCAGGTGCAGAGCAGAGCAGAAGAGGTGGTGGTGGGAATGAGAGCGCACGATCCATACACTGGAATCCTTGGAAAATTCAAAACTTGGTAACTTTTTCCAGTGTCAGTGGACTCACTTTACTCAGGAGACTTTAACCTTAAACAAAGAAAAAAAACAACCTATTTTACCTCAGAAATAAATGAGGTTTTCAAAGCCAGATGGATGTTTTATTTCTGCCTTGAGCGTGTTGCCATGCAACTTAGAGAGGCATCAGCTCCCTCGCAATGAGTGCCATGAAACTTCCATCCCATTCACTTCATTGTGTTACCTGATATGAGTTTTGAATGACCTCCTATCCATCTGCCTACGTTCTCTTTGGTTCTCTACTTTTAAACAAGCAAAGCACAGCACCTTAACCTCTCTTTCACAGTCCCTTCTCCTCGGCAGAGCTGCTGAAGTGGAGCTGGGCTGGTGGAGTCAGACTAGCGCTTACGCTGGCTATTAAATCTCAAGAGTACTCTTAATTGTTATTTTATTGACACCACCGCACCCTGCCACATAAACCAAATACACCCACGGGGTCTTTGGGTATAAAAGTTGGTTTTCTGAGATATTTGGAGCCAACAAACAAAGAATAAAGACCCAGTAACTAAAAAGTATGTAGGCCACTATGCACTTCTTAAACAAAGACAACCACTGAACTAGGTTAGCAGGAGATCTGTCATCCTCCGTCCTCAGAGGCTTGTCAGTCCAAACTGGGTGTCTTTTAACACCCAACTGCACCCCTGAAGGAAGCGTTTAGATGGGATGCAGAAATCTGTGGACATCTGACCCCTCGGGTCTGGAGTAAGGATGGAGAAGAGAGTGGCAGGACAAGGGGGCTGCACAGTCATTAACGAAATCCAATTGTGTGCAGCATCCAGGCACAGCAGGATTACTCAAGTTTACGCAAGAAAAATCTTTGCAGGAAAAATATTCTTAAAAGTGAAAAATACAGGAGAAAAGGGAAGCTGATTCTCTGGCAAACCCTTTTGCTACGGATCTGGGACCAAAGGGCAGATGGCAGCGTACTCAGCTGCCATTCTGCTCCTGCCTGCGATCTGAACCACGTCGCTCCGCAGCGCCGGAGAGAAAGGCATAAGCCATTACCGACCTGTTAATTAGGGCCCTAAACGGACAGGTTCAAGCAGGGTGTGGTTTGTTTCACACAGGATTCACTGGGGACCTGATAGAACAATTTCTGTTTGTGGTCCCATGCAGAACACGAATTCTTCTGCAGAAAGCCAAGCGATGCCAACAGGTACAACCCACACTTGGTGTCAGAAGGGGCAGAAGGGAAAGTGTGGTTCTGCTGAAGGGAGGGAGCGGCTCCGTCCTATCCCAGCCTCGCCACCCCACTGTCCCGCCTGCAAACCAGCCCAAGGTGGAAATCTGCACGACTGCTGGTATGAGGAATAACAGAAGGCGCCCATCACGCCGTGCAGCAGCCCTCAGCACCGCCGCTGCCTGGGCTTTGTTCCTCAGGTTTGTCTGAGCACCCTTCCCCAATAAATCTGGGAGAGCACTGCTGGGTTTTCTGCTTCAGCTGCACCTTGGAAGAGCATGGTGGTACAATCAAACACTCCCAAGCTATTAAAAACATGCCATGAGTATCCAGAGCGTGCAGTTCCTAACGGCAGCGACTGGGTGGTGATGCACTGCTGCCTTCTCAGGGGAGAGACGCCACGGGCACGCTGCCATACTGCTGCTTTGGGCTGTTCTGGGGAGGAAGGCACAGGAACAATGCCACCTCCCGGAGCCTCCACTTTGACTCTCTTCTATTCCAGTAATTTTTTAATATGAGACAAAAGTCAGAATTAACCATCTCTCTAAAACGCTTGCACGGGAGCAGCACTGCAGGGCGATTTCGGGACGGTGGGCGGCCAAGTGAAACCTGTCCACAAGCGCGATGCCTCCGCAGAAAGGACACGCGTACAGGGGGATAAACCTCCGGGCTGTCAGTCATTACAATCCTAATGAAAACACAGAGAGGAATTTTTATTTCTTCCTTCTGAGCATATGTAGAGTTTTACCACGAACATCGTATTAAGAAGCAGCCTGCGTCATGAATCATTCATGGCAAACGACTGACGCCCAGGCGGCGGCAGAGTGACCCGTGGCTGGCTCGTTCGCCGGCAGCAAGCAAAGCGGCTCTTAATGAACCCAGACAGGTTACGCTGAAGGCTCCGAAGAAGCAAAATAAGGCAAATTTTTAGGATTCAAAGGAAGTTAGATATTTTGTCAGGCTCTCACTGTTTTTTTTTTTATTCTTTTTTTGAATAATGAATGAAGTTGTTTTAACAGAGTGTTAATGCTGGGAGTGCTGGGTGAAGGAATCCAATTGCACGCCTGTCACAGGACTCCCTTGTTTCCCTGACAAGGGTTGTCATGTTCCCGTGACACCTGATGTGCAGAGCACCAACTGATAAATACCTTCCAGATGAAATTGTCAGTCTCCGTTACCTCACACCAGCAATTACCCAGCGCGGTGGCCCGGGGTGCCAGGCTGGAGACCCCCGGGAGGCTGGGAGCGCGTGGGCGCAGCGTCTCCTCGCCCCAGGGACCGGAGGAGCCACTTCACAGCCTGGTGCAGAGGGACCCTTCAAAGGTCCGCTGGTAACGAAGATCCTGGCGATCCTTCTTTCTGCCCTGCTGACAGCCAGAGAAGACTGCAAACACGCAGGGCGAAAAGCGATGAAGGAAAGTGGGGAGATAAGAGAACACATGGATAGCTTTAGCTCTGGGGGGGAAACTGCACATGTCTGTAGAAATTAGCCCCAAAGTTTTAAGTTGGATACCTCCTGGGAGGTAATTTAAATTGAAAAGTTCCCAGCTATAAACAAATTTTCTATTACTTAGAGCTAAGACGATGGCACTAACCTAGTTTGCCACCTTCATTCCCTGCTGACAGCAGGGGGAACATCCGAAAACCTCGTGCTCCTGGGAATTACTTTCATAGTGTCCTTTGGATTTTTCTCATTTCTGGCTACTTCAGGGAGCCTCTGGGAACGACTGTGCTATAACCATGGCAACGCTGAGATTTTGCACAGCACTCAACATTTCTGTCATTAACACAAAAAGCGTGGTTGCTAACGCAATGAGGACCAAACTCATTTCTCCCTGCATTCGGTGGACCAGGTATGTGGAACCAGCACCATCCTGCTTTTGGCAGAGGCAGGGTGTGGAGCTGCAGGAGCAAGGAGGACAGGCTGGTGGGCTGCGGTGAGAAGGGCTGCGCCTTCCCCAAGGGCCCTGGGAGGGACCGCGGGGGTTTTACTTCTTCCGGGAGAAGCGGACGTACCGGACTGCGCTGTAGGGCTTGGGTTCAAGTTAGACACAGCCACGGCTGGCCCAGTCCTGTGCTGGTGACAGACCCGCTCCAGGTGGGAGAGCTCCAGAAATCCCTCCTGCACACACCCGTCCTCTGCCTCACTCAGAATTTGGACTGGCCACTTGCCAGGGGCTGGCGTTGAATTCAGGGTCTGATCCAACCTCAGGGAAAAGTGTGATTCACACACCCCAGAAAGCTTTTTGGGGAAAAAACGTTCTGTCTTGTGGAAACGCAGAGCACTGGCCTGACGAGACGTCAGCTCGCTGGAATCTCTCCAGCTCGTGACCAGGAGGCCCAGCACCTCTCTGGAGCGGGCTGCGAGTCTGGATTCCCTCGGTTCGGTTTGATGTGGCACCTTGGTCTGAAGCATGAAGTGAACTGAAATTGTACTTTGAACTCCTTATTCTATTTATAATTGCAACTTAAGGAAAAACAATGTTTACTCACAAGTTTTCTTCTACAATAAAAGAAAGAAGAGAGGAAAAAAGAATTTTTTCCCTTTGTGACCATTCACTTCTCTGTAAATAGGACACTTGTTAAAATTATGTTGTGTGTCTGATGTTACTCTAATTGAATGTTCTGGAAAAAGAGAGACTGTCTTCACTGAAATGTGCAAATTTGTAGCAGAATTGGCTGTAAAAATGAGGACACTGAATTGCTTTTGCATTCTGGCTGGTAAGCAGCAATGTATGAGAATTTACAGATTCCCTGGCAGCGAAGGAACGCTCATGGTTCTTCTTGGGCACCCTAAGAGTCAGGTCACAGAGAGGCGACGGAGCAGGCCCTGGAGAACCCTCCTGACTATTCACCTTTTGGGTTTGTTCAGTTCCTTACCTAAACAATTTTTTTCCTTTGTTTTGTCAAAACAGAATTTGGAGAAACAGCAAAATATTTCATTTCAGTAAGATGCAAAAAGCAAAGCAACTGAAATGAGCTGTAGGGGTAAGGACACGGTTCAGAAGCTGGAGGAGGGGTGAGCAGACTAATTCCAACTTCAGAGTCCTCAACAGGTACCGCTCAACGTCCGCTAACAAAAACACAGCTCGAAATAGTAATATTGTGGATAACATTAGTACAAAAACTTCTAGATTCAGTTTCTTTTGGAATTGTTCCTCGCCCTTTAAATATCCTGCTGGCACGTTTCCATCAGCTGGGATACGTGTGAATGCATCGTATCACTTGTTTTTAGAGACAGATTGCCAAAGTAAGAGATACTTTGCCAAGTACATTTTATTTACATGCACACAGCAGAAAATAACGATTAAAACTGCCTGCTTATGAAGGGGTTAATTAATTCTGTGACCAAGTTACACTTTTGACTACTTAACACCGAATTTCTAGGAGTAAATGCCGATCTGCAAAATCTCCCACGCGGTGCTGTGGATTCCAACAAGGGCAGAATCTGTGACAAGACAAATGAAAGGTTTTGATGAAGCACAGAACCATCCCCACAAAGAGCTGGAAACTTCTGAAGCCTTCCAGGTACGTCTGCGCGAAACACCCCTGCTGCGCTGCTGCAGACGGGCGCTTCCGCAGCAGCGAGGTGCTCAGGTGCCATGGTGACAAACGTTCCTTGAGAGGACGAGCGGAGGAAATCTAACGGATCCTCCAGTCGCACCGATTCCAGCCGCGCGCTAATTAGCGGTGCTACCATGCGGTGTAAGAAGAGCAGGGGAGGACGAGCATGGGAAAGGTTAATCACATCTTGTTTTGCTTGACAATGACTCCTTAAATGCTGAACCCTTTCCAACCTGGCTTTTAAAAAATACACATTAGATCTTCTTTTTACATGCCTCACCTTTATTTCCACTGCACTTGCCCATTAAAGGCTTTTGCTCAGACAAATTTGTATTCAAAATAAGCTGTTTCGAACCACGGTAATTATAACTGTCAATTGGGGCATTATTTATTCTGCATCTCACCTACACGGTGTTCAAATACACCTTTTGAAAACAATAAATATTGCCTTACTTTCTTCTATTTTCCTTAAACACATCACCTGTCCTTCAAGCAGCAGGTTCAGAGAGTAAATCTTCTGCTTTTCCTGCTGGGAACCTTATTATTCCTGTGGTGACAGGGGGGCACAGAGCCCACCAGACAGCATCCTCCTCAGACATCGCACACGTGTCATCATCGCAAGCAGTCCCCGCGCACCCGCGACGCCAGGGCTGCACACTGGAAATGCCTGCTGTGTTCTCCAGAGACACCGAGGTACCAGAGGAAGGAGGCCTCGGAGTCCTCACATACTGATCTGCAGCGATCACGGTGCACCAGCAACTTGCTGAAAAAGCAACACACGAGAAGTCTTTGCTTTTTTTTTTTTTTTTGTCTGACAGACTCCTCTGGTTCCAGACAGGAAAGGTTCAGACCTTTCCTGAAAGATGTCAAATTGGGTCAGAAAAAGAGGAGGGGAACAGAAGAGAAAACAAGAGAAATTCGGCATCCCGCAACCACAGAGCAGTTTCTTGGGTAACCGCGGGGTGACCCACCCTCGTGAGAAGCTGGTGCTGTCACCCAGCAGGTGTCCTGCTGCAAACAGAGGGAGGGTGGGGGACTTCTAAGTGCATGGACTAAAGATCTCCTATTACTCTAAATTGGTAAGTAAATATGCAAAATAATTCTATGAAATACAAAGTTATGGAAGCTGTAAAAGCTTTTGCAGTTGATCCAAAACCTAAAAAAGACAGGGTGGAATACAGATACGCTCTCCATCCAGCCACGTCAAATCCCTAAGGTCCTGGACCGCTCCACTGCTCTGTGAAAGCAAGGAAAGCTCCAAAAGCAAGGAAACCCTCCAAAACCAAAAGTGAACCGAGCAACTCGTCCTCCCACACCCAGAGCTCATCCTCATCAGTTAGTTCTTCAGAGAAAGCTAGGAGAAGCAGCAACCTTGAATCCTCCTGCCAAGGGAGAAAAAAAAACACTCCAGGACCTCCACAGGTGACTAAAGGAACCCTGAGCACAATGCAGTGGAAACAATGATCCAGGCACCCTCCGAACTCCGGGTGCATGGGATGCTCAGAAGCTCTCGTACCACAGTCGCAGCCTCCCCTCTCCAGTAAGTCTTCTGAGAAATCAAATAACCCTCTCCACAGGTTTACCCAGCTCCATCTTAACTCATTTAGAATCCTTCTTCCCAGATTTTATTTGGAAAACCATTACAGACCCTCATTCTTGGATGGCTAGGCTCTGATTTCTAATTTTTTTCTAAATGCATTCATGATCAATTTGTAACTACTAGATCCTGTCATTTATCCTCCAAGCCAGAGGAGCCCTCTCCTTCACTGCCACTCACCATCTCTGGATGCACTAACGAGGAATCATCACCGCTCCTCTCAACCTGCACTTGGCTAGCGCATGGCAACCCGCGTTCTTCCAAACTGACTCCTTTTGAAAATAAAATCTTGGAATAAATAGATCAGTTTTAAATTTAAAGAGCATTTACCTTAGTTGCTCTGAGAAAAACCCTCAATATCCCGGGATTATGTCAGCTACGACAGGTACTTGTCAGATCTAGCTAGCCATAGGATATTTAGTTGCAGCATTAAAAAGTGATTCTTTCAATGCTTTGGAGATACAGTACCCGGAGATCCAGCTTTGCTGGACAGGATACTTCTCCTAAATGATAAGTAAAACATTACTTTCTTTTACATCTGCTTTGGAGATTAGGTTTAAAAATCTAAACCAGGTCTCCTGTGGCTGTAAAAGAAAACCCTCACCTGTATTGCAAATGTCAACTAAATTGTGGGCAAGTACATGTTTGGATTTTCCTGTCAAGAGAGTGAAGTGTATCATGAGCCCTTATTTATTTCTGAGGAGGAACACTAGAACTAAAACAACTGCCTGACAGGTAAAATTTGCTGGAGAAAATAATG
This sequence comes from Tetrax tetrax, assembly GCA_009806455.1. NCBI lineage: Eukaryota > Metazoa > Chordata > Aves > Otidiformes > Otididae > Tetrax > Tetrax tetrax. The sequence continues at coordinate 666,254 of WHYT01016787.1, forward strand.
CATGTATATCACAATTCTGATTGCAGGAAAGGCTGTTGTCAACACCGCCAGAGCTCAGTTAGAGAATATATTGTTATTGTTCTGGAGTGAAAGTGTAATGATGAGAGACAATCCATTTCCATCGTCCCTGCACATCTGACTGGGGAAACTCCCTGTTATTTCTAAATCACATGGTGGATGTGAAGGGTCACATGCAAAGCAGGTGGGCAAGGTGTCGAGGCAACGCACACGCACGCTTCCCCTTTTAAAGCTGAGGTGGTTTCACCACTCTGTAGGCAAAGTATTTCCCATTACCGGCTTGCTAATGACATGTAAAGATATTTAGTGTATGGCAGAACAGCAAATAACATACCTAGCACCAAAAGAAGCTACAAGGTTCACGTGAAAACAGAACTTGCCTATGTTGTGTTACACCTCCTTTCATCCATCCAGCGTCTCCACCCAGCGGGAGGGGAATATCCAGGTACGATCTGCCTTCACTTGGAAAGCCGGGGACACAGGCTGTGTGACACTCAGGGCACAGGCAAAGGAAACGCAGTCCAGGATGAATCCAAAAGAAAATCTGAAAGACTGGTTAAGTTGTTGGAATGACCTTGGTATTTAGAGAATTGATCTGAAATTAATAAAAAAGACATTCAACTCACACCACATGCAAGGTATCAGACTTAGAAGGGCGAAATCAAATATACAGCTCTTAAAGAGTGAACACAGAGAAAAGTTCTGCAAAAAGCATTGACCTGTGGCAAATCACAAACTGAGTAGGTACTCACGATGTGACGCTCTTGGGAAAAAAATTAACTATGATTTCAACATGCACGAACAGTAGCACTGGACAGAAGGAAAATGAGAGTCCTTCTGCCACACTCGGTGGCAGCTCTGGGGGCAAGTGCACCCTCACGCTCCGCTACGGGAGGGAGAGCTGAGGGTGAGCCACAAAAATGACCAAAGATCTGGAAAATAAGGGCTAGGAGGAAAGGTCTTAAATTCCATGTTTTAAGCGTAGAGAAGAGGAACAGTCCCTTCACACGCACCAGAGGATGCTAATAAAAGAGAACAGCGTCAGGTCTTTTTTGTATCAGCTGATGGGAAGACAAAAAGTAGCCCGCTTCATCTGCAGGAAGGAAGATCCAGGGCAGAGGCGTCTCCGATTGCTGCGAGTTGCCTGGCTAGGAACGGGAGAGGCTGGGCTGGGGGCCGGGAGTGCCTGGTTCGGGATTTCCCCAGCAGCCTTGTGACTGGCCTCCTCAACGGGCCGCACCTCCGGACCACGCCAGGACGACGCCACCTCCCTCAGTCCCTCTAGCCCACATTTAAATGATTCAGTGAGCATTTGCCAGCTCTACTCTTACTAAAACAAACATATTAAACTATTATTTAAACCATTTATTTTGTGATTTTATCTACTCTCAGCAGGCTTGAATCATTCTTTAATTATTAAATTATGAAATGACAAGCAGCGTCTAACCTTCCGTAAAGGTCATCTGTTGAAGAAAATCTCTCCTCCACGAGCGTGTCAGCTTGAGTGACATGTCAGGACCCATCGCTCGGCTGAAAAACTCTATTACCAAACATCTGTCACACTTGAAAATCGAAACAAACTATGGAAGGCCAGTTCTCCAAACGCCATGGCGCATCCTAAAACTGCTTTCCAGCACAGCAGTCCTCGTGTTTCAGAGTAAATCACAAACCCGCGAGTGTCTTGAATGGTTTACAGCATTTTCACTTTTTAACACAGGCACCGCAATTTCCCTGTTTCTTGTTTAAACAAGTTGCAATGTGCTTTGGAAAACGAACAGTCAAACACTGTTTTGCGCTATTATTTAGTGTATGCTCAATTACATCAACACAAATAGGTTTTCATAATAGATTTCACCTGACGGAGGT
>WHYT01016787.1:671260-799168 GCA_009806455.1 Tetrax tetrax
GCCCTCCGGCCCGCTGGGGGGCGCGCTCCCTTCGCCCTCTCCTCCCGCGGCCGGGCTGAGGCGTCCAAGCCGCTGCCTGACCAAAATTCCTGCCGGCGGCGGCCCACGCTGGTTGCGGCAGCAGGGCGCAGGCGCTGAGGGCAGCCCGCCCGACGCAGGGCCCCGGTCCTCTTCCGCCGCGGCGGCGCTCGGCTCGGCTCGGCTCGGCTCGGCGGGGCCCAAGATGTCGACCAAGAATTTCCGTGTGAGCGACGGGGACTGGATCTGCCCCGACAAGAAGTGAGCGGGGGCAGGGAGGGCGCCCGTCTGTCTGGCCGCCGCGGGGCCGGGGCTGCGGCACGGGACGGGACGGGACAGTCCCGCGGGGCAGCAGCGGGGCCGGGGGAGCCGCCGCCGGGGCTCGGGAGGCGGCTGTCCCCCTCCCGCCGTGCCGGGCCGTGCCGAGCCGAGCTTCCCGGGGGGGGTTCCCTGCTCCCGGCCCCTGTCGTGCAGCGCGTCCGGCTGCAGCCCGCCTCGGGGTCCGGCACGGCCCGGGAAACTTCGTGATGTAATTTGGAGCAAATTCCGTTTGAAATATGAAGGCGGGTTTGGTTTTTTTTTTAAGTCTCGTGTGTGTGCATTTTCCAACATTGACATAACTAGCGTCTTCAGTCTCTATTTTTACTTGCAGGTGTGGGAACGTTAACTTTGCCAGAAGAACCAGCTGTAACAGATGTGGCAGAGGCAAGTATCTGAGATGATCTATCTCTTTCTCGTCTATTTCCAGCTTTTAACAATAAAAGAATATTAAATCTTTTTAATTAATCATAAACTGCTTGCTTTCTGTTTTTGTTTTCCAGAAAAAACGACAGAAGCCAAAATGATGAAAGCTGGAGGGACTGAAATAGGGAAGACGCTTGCTGAAAAGAGTCGCGGGCTCTTCAGCGCTAACGACTGGCAGTGCAAAACGTACGCCCTTTCGAAAAATACAGAGGTCTCAGAGCCACGCAGCACAGCCGCAATATGATCCCGAATTCTGCCAGTTAAATTTACTTGTGCTGATGAGCAGAGAGCGATCAAACCACAGCTATTCCCCTAGCAGTGTTTTGCTGTGAGGATAGCATTCGCTTTCGTTTGCTGGACAGCAGTTACTTAATTAACATGACTGGGAAAAGGTTTTTAAAAATCAGGACTAGGCAAGTGAAGGGTCATGTTTTTCTTGGATAAGCCGAGACACTTTTCAAGTTCGGAAGAAAGGTGTAGATGGAAGTAACACCTTCATTGCAGTATGATGTTTTATTGTTGGCCTTCACTAAATATTTAATGGGTAAAATTTAGCAGATTGTTAAATTCTTACACGTTTCTCAGGCCATCTGTGGAAGCTGACACAGGCATGACACAGGAACAACCGCAAACCACAGATAAAACGCAAGGAGTAAATTTGGTTTTGTTACCTTGTGACCCAGGGGCTCTCTGAAGCAGCAGCCAAGCAGGGACGCAGGCGCCGCAGAGCCCGGTCCTTGCTGGCGAGGTCCCAGCCCCGCTGTTTCCGCCTGCAGATCGGGGCTGTTCGCAGTGTCGTCTCCTGCTGTGCCTTCATCTTTCTCGCAGCAGGGCAGGCGTGGGGTGCCTCTGAGTCTCTGGCAGCCTGTGTTATCTAAACACAGATGTTCCACTTGCCCAGCACGCGCGACTGAACAATGAGTAGTATGATGTGTGTGTTTTCCAAACCCCAGCTGCAGGTCACTTCAGCGTGTTTACAGTCCTTCTCACCAATCTTCCGTTATTTTCCCGCGCCATCCATTGAGAATATTGAGATCTAAATTAGAAAAGGACTACATTAATAAAATGCTCTGATTTTTCAAAGGTGCTGGCAGATTTTCTGGAGCACTTTTAAGGATTTCGGGTTTTGCTGATGGAGTAAGCTGTCTGACAACTGAAATGTGGATTTTTAATTTTTTTTTTCTGTCAGAACTTGGCTGTGTGCAGCCTGCTGGCTTTCCCTTTGCACTGTTCAGCACAGCACAGGCAGGTTTCCTGGGCAGCGCCGTGGGTCTGAGGGGAAGCACTGGATGGCAGGCCTCAGGATCGTCGCCTGTTCCAGCTCGTAGCTAGACTGTGGCTGGTGGCCCTCCTCCTCCTCTCGGGGCTGAGCGGCGTCCTGGTGGTGGTGTTACAGACGGGTGAAGGACGAGTGGCTTCTTAGGAGGCTGTGAGATAGAAATGCAGCGAGGGAAACGTGTAACTGTCTATGCATCGGGGGTGACAGTGGCTGTAGGTCCCTGCTACAACTTGGCAAATATATTGTAATGATTTTTTTTTTTTTTTAAAGTGGTTCCACAACGCTTAAGCTTTTTCTTTGAAATAAAACGTTGCTTTTCTGTTTTGTTCTTTTTGCCCCTGAAGATGCGGAAACGTGAACTGGGCCAGGAGATCAGAATGTAACATGTGTAACACTCCAAAGTACGCTAAATTGGAGGAACGCACAGGTAAGGCGTCCATGGTTTTAAAACACTCGGATTACTGTAAGGAAACTTCCTTTTATAGATCACAACATAACTTAACTAAAGGGATTGTTTTCACAGCAGAGCTAGCAAGGCTGAGTGATCCTCCATGTCTGCGGGTTCTTAGACTCGGTTACGTTTAGTAGTGCGTGAAGGATGTGATGGTTCCATTTGGACAGTCAATGTTCAGTTCAGAGTGGCTCTGTCCCTGGTTTTGATACGAAGACGTCTGGGAGGAGTAAGGCAATGCCGTATTAGACTGCCAAAGGGCTGGTGGAGGTGCAGTGTCCACCCGCAGCCGACGCAGCGGCCGCGAGCGCGGCGTCTGAGATCAGGCCGTTACCTCCTGCACCTCTGGCGCGTTTCCTGGTCCTCCTGCAGTAACAACGGTCGGTAATTGGAACGGCAGATAGCCTTCCCGCGCGGTCGGAGCTGCTGGGGCTGCTGCCGCTGCAAAGGGGGCCGGGCGGAGATGTGCTGCGCAGAGCAACGCTAGCGCCTGCAATTAAGGAAGCGTGGAGAAGAGCACAGAAATTATTATTCCGAGCAAAAATAATTTTTAATATTCCTACTTAATATTGTAAGAATATTTAATAATAATATCTGACTGTATTTCATATAATACTATTTTAAATGTTTAATTTTTCAAGTTCTGGTGTACTTTGGAGTAAATTTGCCGTCGTGTCAGCACACGCAGCGTGCTGCACGCCCTTGCAGTAATACCAGGGCAGCTGAAATGAAAACGGGCCGTTGGAGTTTTCCACGCGCATCCTAAGAAGGAATGGCGAGATGCTTTAGGCAAATCTTGGCCGTTGTAGAATTCAGCGCGGCTACAGGACCCTTGTGTTGGCGCTGCTCCCTGAGGAGATGTGCATGACTGGATGCGAGGGCATACCTGCGATACGGGAGCGCGCTGGCGTGCCGGAGCCGCCGGGGAGGCTGCAGGGGCACGGGGCCTGGCTCTGGCCGAGAGAGCGGTTGGCCAGGGTGCCCCCCCATCCCGTTTCGTTGCCTGCTTTCCTGAGCTGGCTACTGCCTGCTCTCAGAGGTGGGATTTTGGTCTGTGAGGACAGCAGCCATTGTTCTAGCCCCGTGGAAACATTCTGGGGCTTACCCACCACACCAAGGCAGTTGTTGGGCACTGCAGCTCCAGGAGCTCTGCTGGGAAGCTGGTTGCTCACCACAGCTATTATCCTGAGGTGATTTTTTTTCTTTCCCATTCTTTTAAACGCTTTTGTTTCTGTGTTGTTTGTGTGCCTTAATGCACTTTCTCAATTAGGTTTCTGAGGAACCGTATTTAATAAACGTGTGCGGGAACAATCCATGTTCCTCTTGAGATCGTATTACATTCTCATGGCTTTTATTTATAAATCCACTGAAGGCTTCCAGAACCTCTGTCAAAGTTTAGAATAAACGTTGTGCTTAATGTCGCTGAATTTGGTGCAGCTCAAGAAATTGTCTTGTTTTACTTCTTTTTAAAGGGTACGGAGGAGGATTTAATGAGCGAGAGAATGTTGAATATATAGAACGCGAGGAATCAGACGGGGAGTACGATGAGGTAAGGTTGAGGTGATTTGTGTTTAGGGCGCATGCATCTGCAGCTGGTTTCCTTACGGGGAGAGCGCTACTCAGAAAGACATTATGGTGCAGCTCTCTGTCAAACGCTGAAGTGTGAAAGTTTTGAACTGAAAGTGAGTGCGTGTTTTGTCTTTTGGGGGATTAAAAATGAAGAGTGAGTTCAAATTAAACTGGCACAAGCTGAGTTCATTACACTTCTTGGAGAGCTGGCTTCAGGATCATGCATGTTTTCAGCCAGGTATTCAATGTTGTTTTATAAAAATATCCCATAACACAAATATAAAATACACTCTTGTTAAATTCAGGTTTCCATTGCTCTTGTCTGTAGGTACTCACTGTGTCTAAGACAAGCATCTCCTTAGAAAGTTTCTTGTTGCTAACTGGTGTTTCATGATAGTTCTGCTTCCCTTCAAGCAGTACCTTATTTTAAATTGATGTATATTTATTTTCTCATAGAAGTTTTATAAAAAAAATACAGTTGGAAACCACTTCTGATTAAATTGTATTCTAATTTCTTAGTTTGGACGCAAAAAGAAAAAGTATAGAGGGAAGCCGGTTGGCCCTGCATCTATCCTGAAGGAAGTGGAAGATAAGGAATCTGAAGGGGAAGATGAGGAGGATGAGGATGAAGATCTCTCCAAATATAAATTGGATGAGGTAGTGTGTTTTGGTTGTTTTCTAGCAATTATTTTTTAATTATTACTACAGTGCAGTTTACGTAAGGTTTGGTCTGTATTTTAGCTGCCGTTAGAGCAATGTAGAGGAGTGGCTGTCGGAATAACGGTGCCTACAGCTTGTGTGAAATATGTGTACAAAGCTCTGTTTTGTTCCAAATGCCTGCTTCAAAGGTGTATGCATGTTTTTAAGCCATAAAAAAATCAAAGCTTATCTGGGATCAAAATAAAAAAATTCGATATCTTTATGTAGAACCTTTATGTATGGTTACCATATAAAGGGAACATTATTGAATTTTATTCTTAGCCTTTTAAAACCTTGTCAGATTTATTTTTTATAAAAATAAAATATTCAGAGGTTTGGGTTTTGGGTTTTTTTTCCCCATAATTCCTGAAATATATGATCATCACATACTGGGTTGTCCAGTCTTTGGGTAGCAGTCCTGCAGAGACATGTCTGTATGTTTATTTTTAACACAGCATATGAAACATTTCTGCAGAATTGGGCTATGGTTACAGATTTTGAGTCTGAAAATTCTTCCAGGCACCCATTCAAAGTGACTGGTGAAAATGAAAAAAACACAAAATAAACCATAGAATAAGAAAAAACGTTAACTGAAGAAACAATTAAAATATTTAAGTGCTTTTTGTATATCTGCATTTGTCAGGATGAGGATGAAGATGATGCTGACCTTTCAAAATATAATCTCGATGCCAGTGAAGAAGAGGACACTAATAAGAAAAAGAAACCCAATAGACGCAGTCGTTCTAAGTCTCGATCTTCCCACTCACGATCTTCATCGCGCTCATCCTCTCATTCAAGCTCAAGGTCTAGGTCCAGGTAAACGGGTACAGGTCAAGGGTAACGCCAGGCAAAATGTCAGTATCTAACTTCTTTATTTACTTTTTTTCTTGATTGCCTTACAGTTTTAGTTCAATAATGTGAACAGTTTTATGTACAGAATTTATATTTAAAATACAAGTTACTTGCAGTTTTATTTTTAGGCTTGTTGGCCATACGCGATTCGATGGGCGAACGTTTTAGCAATGTTGAGCTGTTGCACAGAGCAGCAGAAGGGTGGCATTGTGAAGCGGGAGGCGGTGGCAGGAGAGGGCAGTGATGATGCCGTCCAGGCAGATCAGTGCGAGGACAGAACGGAAAATAGCCGGGAAATAAAGACGAGAAACCTGAGCTGAGCTCGATGGCAAGCGACAAAGCTTTAGGTACAGATGGAGTGTTGTCAGAATAGCACTAAAGGTTTATACTGGTCATGGGGCCACAAAAAAAAAGTCTACTGGGTAGATCTAAGATCTCACATTATTATTTAAATTCAGTAATATACGAACAATGCAATAAATGTTTTCTGATGGTGTGCGGTAAATAATGTTGGAGCTTTTTAGCTGCCGTGCAACTATTGTGAGGGTGATGCTGATGGGTCTAAGACCTCAAACTGGTCCTAGCTCATAGGGTTACACGTAAAGTTCAGAAACATAAAGTTCAAGTTTCTTCTAATCTTCCTAGCTTTGTAACTGCACCTCTCTGCTCTCACCGCTGTGATCACTGCCCAGTGTCTTCAGACCCTCGCACTACCCAGATGTCAGCCCCTCTCTGTTTTGTCTTTCTCCCCATTGCTGTCCTGCTTTTTTTCATGCTGCCTCTACTACGAAAACAATGTTCTTCACAATACCTGTTGTCAGGCTCCCCGCTGGAGGAGTCCCTCCAGGACTTCATCTGGCCATAACTTTGTTAACTCACAAATGTTAACAGTGAAGTAAAAAGTAACTTGTCTTAACTGAAATTTGCTAGGGGTCTTTCAACTTCCTGTTGAACTTCTTGCTTCTAGCTCAGATAATTAATTGGAAATACGAGTTGCCGGTTGTGTATACTTCTCTGTGTTTTTGAAAAAGAGTTAAATATATTGTCCAGTTAGCATGTGTTCTACTGCTTTTGTTTTGCGCAGTAAAATGAAAGAGACATGGTAACAATACAAACTAGGAGATTGATGGCCTGTGTAATATATTTTTATGGAAAAGATTATTAGAATTTGATTGCAGTTCTGCCTTTTTACAACGGTTACTGCTAGTCCGCCGCCATTTTTACGTATCTTTTGTGGTTTGTGCTTTAAAGAAAATCCATCAACATGAAAAATATGAAAATAATTTTGACTGGCTAAAAGTAGTGTTAGATATGTCCATACTTTAGCCAAGAATTAACTGCGTTAATTTTTAATGCGGGGAAAATCTTTACGAAAACTTGAAACTGTGTACACAACGCTTGTGAGAACTGACTTGGGAAAAATTGAGCCAGCTAGCCCTCATTCCTTACCTACTCTGCTTTTCAAAGGAACTGATGGTTTTCAAGTTAAGGCACAAATTAAAAGTTAAGGCATTGATTTAATGAAATAGTTAATAGATACACAGTTGTTTCATATTGCCAAGTAACTGCAATCCTGTTTAATTTTTGTGCTTTGTTTTAGGAAATGTAACAAAAAGCTGACTTTATAAAATTTTTAATGCACGACGTTACTGTGTTAAAGTTGCTGTACTATTGTGATACTGGCGAGCAGGAGGAAATTGTCACTTCTGTTGTTACTCTAGGGCAAACTGTATTGATGCATTGTTGTCTCTGCTGCTAACAGTAGCAGTTATTCTGCTAAACACAAGTCAGACACTGGAAAAAAAATCTTCCATGTTGTTTCAGGTCCCACTCAAGAAGTTCTTCCAGTTCCAGATCAAGATCTCGTTCCAGTTCCAGAGAACACTCTAGATCTCGTGGGTCGAAATCAAGGTGAATGAGGTAGCACTCTCTCCTTGCAGAGAGAAAAAAGGGCAGAAGAACCAAGCGCTTGTTGATTTCATCATAAAGTTATGCCAGTCAAAAAACATTAACTCATTTTTATCTTGGAAGTCAGAATTCCTGGGGTCTCTGCACGAGGTTGCTCCCACTACAGATGTATTTCTTGAGAATGCGAGGTTTTGGTGGAAGAGTTTAAGTCTGATCTAAGCTAGACGAGTGGACGCCACAGATCTTCACTTTGAAGGAAGAAGAATTTGAATGCATGTTTACTTACTTCAGTAATTTTTGCTGGTTTTACTGTTTCCACTTTGGCTACTTGATGTGGAAGAACATTAGAAAATGTGCTATACCTTTGGGTTTGTGTTTGGTGCTCGCTTATTTACCGTATAACTTGCACTAGATAGTGCTGCCGTTATCTTTTTAAACGTGGGGGGACCGTGTGAAAATGTTGATAGTAAATTGTGCCAGAGGAGTTTGAGCTAGCTGACGTTTTCTGTGTGGCAGTTACGGAACTGTGCGGGGAAGAGTAACAGGAGCATGCGAGTTCCTTGGGGTGTCCTGGCACAGGCATCCTGGTGGCAGGATTTTCCTTGTGCGGTGGCGTGAAGAACTGTCCCGTCTCCGTGCACGCAGAGAATCTTAAAACCGTAAATAAGGAAGCTGGGAAGACCAGTCACAAATGGTGCCACTGCCCTGTGGTGGCAGAAACATGCTATGGATGGCCGCGTGAGGGCCAGCGCGAGATGGAATCCGTGCTCTTAGGAGGAGAAAAAGGGTGCCCGTGCCCCGCTAGATGCTGGAGTGACTCCTCAGCTGAGCTTGTGCCGCACGGCTTCCACCGAGTGTCCTCGGTGTATTAGCTGGTGTGAAATGGGACTGCTTTGCTACTTACAGTGAGAACCCGGAAAATATTTTACCAACAACATGCACTGTGGTGGTTTGTTTGGATTTTTTAATGTTTTCTCCAGCTTACTGGAAAAAAAAAATCCTGTTATGTTTGTTTATATAATTTTAGAATTACAGTTTAGGACTTTCTAGCTCTCTTAGTTTTTCCACAGGTGGAATTTTTTCGTAGTTTTTTTAGATAACCAAAGTGATTTTTGAGTGCTTTTAAGTGAAGCTGGTTCCTATTTTTTTAAAATGCCAGAATGACTGTATTCTAAGAGGTTTTTTGAAATATTTTGGTTGTAGAAGGTCTTTACCCAAATTTATTTGAGATTGGTAAACATACCTTCTGAGGGTTTTTACTGTGCCAGTAAGATGAGCATTGCTTTACGAATCTGCAGTGTCCATCAGTATGAAGTGGAGCGTTGTTAGATCAGCGGTACATCTGTGGTTTCCAAGCCATTTTGCATTGGGAATGTCACTGCTGAGGAAGGTCTTTACTTGGGCTGCTCCCTGTCCCCGTCTCCCATCGCTTCTTTGTCAAAATGCGTAATTCTGGTGGATGCTGGAACGGTTTCCGAGCCACCGGTGGTCTGTGTATCGAGAAACACTAGTTAGCAAAATTAGGAGAACTACCACGGCAGTAGGAGTCTGTAGTGGCAGGTCACTAAGGAGTAAGTATTAAAGCATCCACGGATCTATTAGATAAAGCACTGCTGTAAATAGAGTAGCGAGTGTTCATGAAAACTGTCTCTTTTTTGTTCTTTCTTTGTTCTTTCTATATTATACCAGAATTAAATCTGATTTATTTCTTAATCAATAAAGATCCAGCTCCAGGTCCTACAGGGGGTCTTCCACCCCAAGGAAAAGATCTTACTCAAGCTCTCGTTCATCATCTTCCCCCGAGAGAAGCAAGAAGCGAAGTCGTTCTAGATCTTCTTCATCTGGTGATCGCAAAAAAAGACGATCGAGATCACGGTCACCCGAAAGGTTTGGGTTTATGTAGAATAAGAATGGGTGTATTTAAATGTGTGATTTTCTTTTTTTCTTTTTTTTTTTTTGTTTTGTTTTGGTTTTTATTTTTTTCTGAAGGACTAAGATTCACTAGGAAATAATTGAATCTGATCAGTTACTCTGATGCTAAAAGTAGTTTCCTCACTTCCCCTACTCTTGCTTCCTATTAAAAACCTGTGTAATTGCTTTTTCCACCCCCTATCCAACGAAACTTCCTCCTGCTGGGAGCAGGCTGAAAGGCCTGGCTCACCATTCTTTCAGTCTGTGAAAGTGTTAACATGTACATTATTGTTTTATTTTCATAAGTAAATACTGCATTTAGAAATTGTATTCTCCTTTCAGTATTAAACTTAGATTTTTAGTATTTAAACCACCTGAAGCTCATGAATGTGAATTTAAGTTATTTCTATATTCTTATAAGGCCCCTATCAGATATACTTGGCTGCCAGCTATTATAGGATACAGACTACTCAAAGCGGATGCTAAAATTAATTTCAACTTATTTCTTTGCATGCTTTCTCCATTTATGTCTTGCAGACGCCGCAGATCATCATCTGGATCTTCCCATTCTGGTTCCCGTACAAGTTCTAAAAAGAAATAATGTATTAAAGCTCACAAAGCTCACATCTAAAAAAAAAAAAAAAACAACAACAACAAAAAAAATTCCAGTCAGTGCATGAGACCTTTTTAAGAAGTTGGTGTCTTACTTGGTCAGAAGTGCTAAATCTGCTAGTAGAGGTGCATGTCTGTCCTTGCTTTCTGGAAAAACTGCAGCTTTGTTCATTCATGAAACAAAAAGTGAGGTAGCATTTTAAGCCATAAACTCCCTAGAGCAGGTGTGAAGTTTTATTATTTGAGTAAGGGTTTTTTATTATTTTTAGAGACCGAGTTACTTGATTCCTGGCTCTCTTACACGTATGAGCAAGCACAGGTTGGATAAGTTCTAATACAACTCTGCTCTTCACGTGGCAATTACAAAACAGTACCTGAGGAACAGGGAAGAACCCATGAGCTCTCTGCATCCAGCTCCTGAGGTTGTCTGATGGAGCTCGAATGGGACCACAGAAGATGAGCGTAGCTGTAGGGCTGGTGTTACCCATTGGATGGCAGTAGTGAGTACTTGGAGCTAATTCTTATTTTTCTGTGTTGAAGTGAAAACACAGATGGATGCCCCTCTTTCTTTTGAGCTACACTCAGTGCAAAATAGCTGTTAAGTAGCCAGGCCATCGTCTGGTTCTGTAGAGTGAATCAGACTCCATCCCTTCAAAGCCAAAGTGTGAGGCGCTGGGCTCCATCCTCTCCATTGCTGCTGCCTGTCACTGTAGAAATCAATTGGTGCGGTCAGCCAAGCGCCCTTTCTGCAGTGGGTGCTGGCTGCGGTATTGTCACACGCGTGGACCCTGGACTCTGCGATCCTTTGGTACAAAAGGATCATTTAGGAACCACTCTTGAGATGGAGGAGTATGGAACTAGCTTCTGGGAATCAAGTGAAGCTTCTGCAGGCCGTCCGTAGAATTCATTTTGGGCTGACTAAAATTTTCAAGGTATCTCAATTTTATTTATATTTTACAGTGAAAATTAATAAACTGTGTAGAAAGTTCTGACATCTTAAATGTGTTCTTCATTAGTCATTCTTTTTCCCTGAAACATGTTTTATGGCTTAAAATGCTTTATTGAATCTATTTTACTAGCAATATCACATTAAAACTTGGTCTCTCTTGAGCTCTGTTTGGTTAAGAAGGGTTTAAGTATCTTCGGTGCCATCACAAGGTAAGTATGTTAAGGAAAATTCTTCTTTTTAAGCAAGGAAACAGCAATATATCTCTGTTATTTCAGTAGTAAAACTTCCAGATTTGACCGCTGCTTTTTTAAATGAACTGCACAAAAGCAAACGGAGCAAAATTTAAAAACTACATTTTGCTTTCTTTTATTTTTTTTTTTTAAGACACTTCTTTTCTTTTGGGCAGGTATATGAGCAAAATGTTTTCAGTGTAGAAATATTTTGATAATCTTTTTGCAGAAAAAAAATGCTGTGCAGTTTCTTCTTTAATGCTTTCTTTTATATCTGATTTCAGTGCTAACTGTGTGTAGATTGCACAAGAGCAGGCTAGTCTTGTAACTGTGCCTCCGACTTCAAAGTCCAACTACTAAATTGTAAAAATCAGATCTAATAGATGCTATGTTGTTAGCCTTTGGTTTTTCCCTTGTGCTTTGTATTAAAATTGTTGCTGTACTTAACAGAGGAAAGTTTTTAAATTTAGCAAACAGTAGGCTGCAGACAAAGGAAAATCATGGTTTCATTTGGCTTAGATAAAATGTAAGGCAAAACGATTCTGTAGAGAAGTGTAAATAAAACCTGTGCGTCAACTGTGCAGCGAGTGCTTTTCTGGGAAACATCAGCAAATCTTTCTTTAGAACCTGTACTAACAGAGTGGTCAGCGTGGTTGTTCTCTGTTACTGCCGTGCAGGGAGGGCAGCATGTGCACTTCCCTGGCCGTATCGTGAACTTTCAGATTGTTGCCGTTCTTCAAATACTGAAAGTATTTTTGGATTTAAATGGCAGCAGGTTTTAAATGGGCTTTTATGAAACTTTAAGGAATTTTCTTCTGTATGTCTTCCATATCTTCTTTTCATAAAGTTTTTAGAGGAAGCAGTATGTTTAAATTATTTTGACTTCTACATTTGAACATACAAAAGCGGAGCAGCTGTGCTAGTCTTTGCATGCCTGTTACAAATGACACAAAAGATCTCTTCAGTTACTGGATCAGCAAATAAATTAGAACAAAACTATTACAACCAAACATGGTCCACCTGGAAAGACACGAAGCTAGATTAAGCTCAGGCAGTAAAAGGCAGGAGGGGCGGGTTATCTCCAGTTAGTCTAGCAGTAAGATTTTCTGGTTTACTAGAAAATATTTCCATCACCATTGGGATCAGATAAACTGCTGCCTACAGAAATAAATGTTATTTCTGTGCAGCTTTATCAAAGAGAAGTGAAATTTGTAATGACCAAGGAGAAAGTTAGGTTAAGGGCTAATGTGCTTTTCTAAGAAAAATTAAATCCATCTGTGAACAGTAATGGTGGTTTTCTGGAAGCACTTCTTTAGTAATTGAAAACTAGAAAGTGAGTCTAAATAAGAGCAGACTAGACTTTAATTTTATATAAATTTGGCAGAGTACGATCCACTGCTGGAAAATGTGTTGGTTTTTTTTTCTTCAAATAGATAATTAATATTAAAAAGCAGTAAAATGTATGTGTTGGTACATCGTAAAACAAGCTTGTTCCTTTCCACAGCAGGTGGCTAATTCCTGTCCTCCTATTATGAAAATGAGCAGTGTTTTTATTGGAAAAAGTGGTTGCTCATGTATGTTTGGTTTTTGTTGTTGTTGGTTTGTTTGTTTGTTTTTTGTTTTTTGGGTTTTTTTTTTAAAAAAAGGCCTGTAGAGTGCTTCATGCTTAGCTTGGAAAATGGCACTAATAAGCTGGTGCTTTTTCAGAGGGTGGTTATGGCCCGCATCCAGAAACAACACACAGCTGAGCTAACTGGGAATGTTCCCATTGTAAAACTGGGCACAAATACCAAGCGCAGAACCAAATGATGGCACAGAAACTTTCCAAATGGCAATGGGGGGATCCAGAGTAGGTGTGCTGAACTTGCAGCAGCTCCAGATCCATGAATCAGGGTCAGAATTTAAAAGGAGGGAGGAAAGGAAAAGGGTATTTTCCCCTCACGCTTTTCCAGGCTTTCTATTTGGAGCCGTGTCCATCCAAGTTCGGTGTGAATGCTGTTGCTGGACTTGCTTTGCACATGGCGTCCTGCTGTGTCCCTGCAAGATTAGTAAGCCTGGATTGCTTAAGGACGGATGGCTGTACATGTTCTAGAAAGTAGAGAATTCACAGAGAAGCCGATAATTGAGAAAGCAAGCCATAACTTCTAACACGTTCTTATTTACAAGAAATGTGGCTGTTCCCGTTTCATGCTGGGGCCTGCACACGCTGGGCCGTGTGAAGTGACGCCTGAGCAGGCCGGTATTTTAAACTGGACTTCGTTAATCGTAAAGCTTAGAACTTCTTAAAACTGCTAAGGCGGCTTTCACAGGAAAAATGACTTCAATTCCTAGCGGGCTGTCGAGCAAGATGAGAAAGGGCGGCGAGCGCCGGTTCCCCGGGCCGTGCGAGGAGCGGAGCCCGGCCCCGCAGCAATGGCGCCCACCCCGGGCGCTCCCGCTCCCCGGGCGGCGGGGCTGTGCGGGCACGTCCTGGCGCTTAACCCGGCCGCGGCCCCGAGCACGGCGCCCACCGGCTCCGGCCGGGCGGGAACCGAGCCGCCGGCCCCGTCCCGCCCCAGCCGCGCCGCCTCTCCCCTCCCCTCAGGGCGGGCAGGGCCGCCCGCCGCCCGCCCCCCCGCCTTATAGCGGCTGCCGCTCGCCGCCGCGCCGCCCGCCGCCATGGCCCGGCCCCGCGGCGCCCCGCCACCCTAGCCCGGCGGGATGAGCCGCTGGCCGCAGTGCCGGGACGGCCCCAACGGCAGCGAGCCCGGCGCCATGAGGCAGCGGGGCAACGGGACGGGGCGGGCGGAGGAGGGCTGCGGCGCCGTCTCGGTGGTTTTCCCGCTGACCATGATGATCACGGGGATCGTGGGCAATGCCCTGGCCATGCTGCTGGTCTCCCGCAGCTACCGGGCCAAGGAGAGCCGGCGGAAGCGATCCTTCCTGCTGTGCATCGGCTCCCTGGCGCTCACCGACCTGCTGGGCCAGCTGCTGACCAGCCCCATCGTCATCTCCGTCTACCTGTCCGACCGCTCCTGGGACGCCGTCGACCCCTCGGGCCACCTCTGCGCCTTCTTCGGCTTCAGCATGACCGTCTTCGGCCTCTGCCCGCTCTTCATCGCCAGCGCCATGGCCGTGGAGAGGACGCTGGCCATCCGCGCGCCACACTGGTACGCCAGCCACATGAAGACGCGGGTGACGAAGACGGTGCTGCTCGGCATCTGGCTGGCCGTGTTCGCCTTCGCCCTCCTGCCCATCGCCGGCCTGGGCCGCTACTCGCTGCAGTGGCCCGGCACCTGGTGCTTCATCAGCACCGGCGACAGCCAGCTGACCGGGGGCCGCCTCTTCGCCTCCGCCTTCGCCGTCCTGGGGCTCCTCTCCCTCGTGGTGACGGTCGCCTGCAACCTGGCCACCATCGAGGCCTTGGTGTCTCGCTGTCGGACCAAAGCGACCGCGTCGCACTCCAGCAAGCAGTGGGGGCGAATCGCCATGGAGACACTGATCCAGCTCTTGGGGATCATGTGTGTCCTCTCGGCATGCTGGTCACCGCTGCTGGTAGGTGGCCTCGCCGTCCGCCGTGGGTTAATGGCCGTGGGCAGGAGGCAGGGTGGGATGCACTGGGTTCAGGTGGATGGTGTGGCCGCGAACAGCTTCGGAGGAACGGCAGCGGGGACAGGGACAGAGCCTGGGGATGTCGGGTGCAGAAGGCTGGTAGGTGAGAACCTGGGAGAGGTCAAAGAGCTGAAGCACAGCGTATTTGGAAAAAAAAGACCAAGTAACCTGAGTAGAAAGGAGGAAAACAAGTCTTGTACGGAGGAGAAAGGCAGGCGGTGAGGAAACTGTGGGTCTGGGACTGAAGCCAGCAGCGCTCGTGGCACAGAGCCGCGGGCGCTGGGCAGAGTTGAGGGGAGGGGGAGCGGCTGGCGGTGGTGTGGCACACTCGGGTCTCTGCCTGGCACAGCCCCACCGGCCGATTTCTATCTGCTTGCCAGCACCCCAGGGGTCTGGAGGTGACGGGACAGAGAGACCCAGAACCGGCTGCTTCCTCATCTAGGGGAACCTCTGAGGAAGTTTATCGAGACCTTACTGTGATGGAGCCCTGTGCCCATGGGAAAGAGCCATTTACAATTCTTTATTTGTAGCAAAACTTACTTCGGTGTTTTCTGAGAAAAGGTACAGCTTGTGACTTTGCCCTCTGCTGTGACTGTGTCCTCTGGTTTTCAGCAGATTGCTCCCTATATCTTCTTTATGGCAGAATTCTGGGCTTTTTGTTTCTTTTTTTTTTTTTTTTTTAAGACCCTTGTGTTTCTTCCTCACTTATGCCCTGTCTTTCTTTCTTGTCAAACTGGGGTAAACCCCTCCTTCTAATTTAGGAGCAGGGGAGGCTGAATCCACAGACACGCCCGGGAGCCCAGTACCTCGTATAAAAAGGGCAGCTTATTCTGCTGTCAGAGGATAGTATGATTTTTGGGAAAGTTTGTACTTGGGATCCATAAGCAGGAAAGGGCTGAAGCTGTGGTAATTTTGAAGTTATGTGAAAGGAACTTTTTGACGGGAGAAGGATTTTTCTTCTCTCTTGTGCACAGAGAACTTGAACTCTTGTTGACGGGGCTGTGATAAGGAATGGCTGGCAAAGCTAATGGCCAATGGCAATGAGGTAAAAATAGAAAACAAATTAATTTTAGTCATATTATCCTTGTAGATGAATTAAACTTCCACCAAATCTCTAGAATATCCCTGCCCCCAAGAAACTGAGAGGCTGTAGGTTAACTTTCTAGAGATTATTAACAGCTGTGACGAAAGTAAAATATGAAACCACACTGAAACCTGAGCGAGAACTTGTGAGGAAAGGCAACGTTCCGCTCCTCCGACCCCGAGGAGCGTCAGGTTTGGTGCGTCGAGCCAGCGGAGTGCCGCGTTGCTGTGGCGCTGTGTCCGAGCAGCGGCTGCGGGCGGCCCTGGACACCTTGGCTGGCCGTTGCCCTTGCTGTGGCGCGTCCTGCTCTCCGTTGGGAAGCAGGTTCTGCCCTGCCCTCCGCAGCCGAGCCCTCGCCCCACCCAGGGCGGCGGAGCTGTAGCATCTGAGGGTTCAACCAGCCCTGCAGCACTGAGGGAAAATCTCCGAGCTGAGGGATGCTTTTTCTCTTCCTTCAGAACCTGAGTACTCGGAAAAATCCCTGGGGGGAGCAACACTGGAAGGCACATGCCTTGTGCTGTGGAGTTCTGCAAAACTGCTCTGTCTAGTCAGCGTGTTCTCCAGCCCTCTTGTTCTCAAAATGGAGAGTCGTGACTGCAGAAGGGTTTTGTACGTGCACGTCAACTTTTTCTGTCTGACTACGAAGTGCAGATTAGCAGTAGGAGGGCAGATTTTTGGAGAAGTGACCATGGAGTAATGCAAGTGCATTTTCAGTGAAAGCTGGATTATAGAACTCTTAACCTATAGCTGCATGATTTAGCAGATGTGAGAAATCTAGCTGAAACAAGAATCTAGGGGTTTTCAGGTGAAATTTTGGGGTTTTAAAAAAAATAAATCTGAGTTTTATAACTGAGAACTAACAGATTCTGATGCTATTACTGTTAGGAAAACAATGCCCTTTTACACAGTGTTTTAAAACTTGATCTGTTGTTGAAAATTAGGAAATCCAGTGTGATTTAACAGAAAAGTGAAACTTCTGACAATAGTGACTGTGCTCTGTACGGCTTAACGAAGCGTCCCGCCTTTTCTTGGTTCGGCTTGGTTTGGTGGAAGAGAAGAAGCGTGTACGTAACTCAGGCGTCCTCTCCCTTTGCTGGGCGCTCAGGATCTCACTTGAACTCAGCACAGAGAACCCGGGAAGATGCTCCACTTAAAATAAAATATTGCCGTATCATAAGTGGGTTCCAGCTCTTGCTAATCTTTTATTTATTTTGGCGCTCGACTGTGGAGCGTAACCCTCGGACTAAACTGACGGCAGGCTGAAATGGGTCTGAGGCAGGAGAGAGGCAGCTGTTCCTTGACTGCACAAAAAGCCCAGCGCAGCAGAACTGAGTCCTAAAAATGTAATGAGACAGAATTACAATGCTGATTTTGAAACAAGATGGCACATGACTGTAGGTACTGATATTAATTACAAGGAGAAATATCCTCTCCATCGTGGCTTTCCGGGGTTCACTCACCACAGCTTAAATGTGCCCCTTTAGGCACAGCAGTTGTTTTATTCCCCATCTTTTGCTGCAGACAGCAGGAGTTTCCAACATAGTTTGTGAAACTGGAAAAATACCGTTGGGAAAGTTTCTGTCAGGTTGTTGGTTTTTTTCCCTGACTACAATGGAAGTTGCTGTAAACTGTTTGCAGTAGGCTAGCGAGCTGCCGGGGCGTCCCCGAGGTAACGCGGGCTGCCCGCGGTGTGTTCAGCTCGTGGCAGTCCATCGCGGTGACGGCTGCCAGCTGGGAGCCTCTGGAACAGCCCCGAGAAGTTCCTGAGTGCTGCAGTCCAGCCTTACCCCACGCGCTGTAACCATACCTCGCGCAGCGCGTCGTCTTGGCTGAAAGAGAAAAGCAGAGCAGGGGAGGTTTAATGCTGTTATGAAACTGCGTTCTGTGATAACAGTAAAGTTTTATCTACTCTTACTGAATAAATACAATTACCAACTATATAACTGTAGGCATTTCGAGCCAAGTTTTTTATTGGCGTACGTTTTGTAGTTCCCTTGACTTTATTCCACCTGATGTTTTCCCTCTACCTTCTGTGGTCTTTCTTTTAATTCATTTAGAAGACCAGTACAGGCCGTGACAAACAACCTCTAAGGGTATCAAACACGTACAATTTCCAGTAGAGCCATTGTTAGTCCAACCAATATTCCAGTAAAGGAATATTATATAATAAAAACAAAAATAAGCAGCAGTTGTCTGCTTGGGAAACGTATTTTATTAGCCTAATATTTTTGTAGCTCCATGGGTTCAGTAACAAAAGAAGAGGACAACAAGGCCTGCCAAACAAGGGTCACTGCAGAGTTCCCAAAGGAAGGGCTGCTCTGGGAGAAAGTAATCCCAGTCCTGGGAATGACAAACGCGGTGCAGTTTCCAGTGGCTGTAGCGTGGGCACAGCGCGGTCCCGTAATTCTGCGGCTCTGCGTGGCGCGGTACTGCTACCAATGGTTGCTTCTTTTCCGTTTGATTTAAATGAAATGTAGTAGATGGAATACTCAACTGCTTCTATTTAGAGAAACAAAAACAATTCTCCGTTGCTGCCTGAGCTGCCCTGCCTTCCGGACTCATCTGAGTCTTTCCAAGGTCAACACGTGGTTATTGATCCAGCACCCAGAATATCCCTTCGGATGGAAAAATCCTCCCCCGTAGCCCCCGCTCCTGGTCATTCTTGCCCTGACTGTCCCAGTTGCTGGGGACAGCAGCAGGCCAGATGTGACCTCGCTGGGTGACACGCCGCTCTGACGACAGCCTTCTGTGGGAAAACCTCGGCCGGGCTCACTCGGCGCGTGTGGCTGCGGCTGCCTGTCCTCAGAGTGCGGCGTGGCACGCGGGCCCGAGCCCTGGCTTCCCACGCGTCACGTCCCTCCACGCCTCCGTCCATGGTGGGAGCCGGGATCCAGCGGGAAGGCCTGACGTACGTTAGGAAGCACGCCCCGTCCTCACGTCAGCTCTGCCTCTAACGCACGCGGGAGCTTCGCCATGCGTCGCAGCCAGGTGTAAGAGCACGGGTGTTTTCCCCGCTGCACAGCTGACACGCTCGCCCTTTGGCAGCCAGTTGCACGGCGGGTGCCTGCTCAGCAGGTGTTCTGGTCCCCGTGTCCATGCGCCGCTGGAAAAAACACTGCAGTGCGAAATCGAACGGAGCTCGTCTGTAGAGAAGCAACTAAAAGCCTCTGAAGTGATAAATTTTTAAGCAGCTGTAGTTGGTACAGGAAGCTCAGGAGAAAACTTTAGACAACAGATACTGAAAATTATATCTGTCTGAGATCTTTCAGAATGTGATTCATACTTCCCATGGTTGTACCGTAGTACATGAGAGCACCGCCAGCTCTGGTGAGCTCCCTCACCGGCTTTAAAAGAAAAAAAGAAACAAAAACCTGACCTTTTTCACCTGAATAAGCAGCAGGCTGTTAAAAAACCAGTGCTGGAGCGCTGAGCTGGAGATCCCAAGCTGGGCTTTTTCCCAGTCGCAGGGCGTCTGAGAGCTGGAAAGCAAGTTTATGTCATGATTTGGAAAATGAGGATGTGCAAAGTGGGGTTGTTTCGCTTGATTGGATCGTTACGGTGCAGTCTTTGGTTTGTAAATCTTGCAGAGATTGTAAGCCTCGTAGCAGCCCAGAAGGAAAATGCGTCCTCCCTGCTGCCTGTACCGTACCAGCAGCACCTCTCTTCACCAGCACTTTGAAGTACAAGCAATAGAATGACCTTAAAGGACAGATGTGGGGGTGACAGTGTAAATACTGCCTCTTCTTCAGCATTTCTGCAGAAGTGAGTGACTGTTGCGGACCAGGGCTGGCGTCCTGCCGTGTGCCATCCCCGTGGTACCCACGGCCGGCGGGACCCCGGCAGCCCTGCGCCGCGTGACTGGTTTGGTAAATGGAGGTGCTGCCCTGCCTGCTGCCGCCCAGTCGCCCCCAAATCAGCACCCTTTGGCTGCCGGGCCAGGGCTTGCTGATCTGCGCTGGGAGGCGCGGGTGACACCAGGTACGGACGCTTCTGCGCGTGTGAAGCGTTGTACAGGTGGCTCTCGGCCGTGCCAGCCCGGGCGCCGCGGGAAGCGGATTCCTAACTACATCGCTCTGCTCACGAGGGAGCTGAACCGAGGCGAAAGGAGGAGATACAGGCAGGTTAACACAAAATGTGGTCTGCGGTTTTTGACAAAAAAAAAATATTTTTTTTTTCTGTTGACTTAAAATGTTTTCTTGACTCCTAGCCCCAAACCTTTATGAACCCTTTTCTTTTAATTTGGCTCAGTTCAGAAGCAGAACAGTTCACCTTAAAATCAAATTCTAAAATTTACAAGTCATAGAATAAAAAAGCTTTTAAAAAAAGAGGACATTTTTGTATTTGAAATTCTTTTTTTCTGACATTTACTGCTCATAACGTAATTTTGAAGAGCCCTACTCATCGTGAGTTATTCAGCTGTTCCTTGTAATTGTGGTAATGCGATCATGATAAAATGAGTGCCTTGAAGCACATTTTGCAAGGTCAGTAGTTTCCCTTCCCAGCCCAGGCCATCCTGAACATCTGGGCTTTAGCACACAGCTTTCTGTTGGGTCTCAGGCGGGGAAGCAGCGTGTGCTGCGCTGTTCCAGCACGAGATCTGTAAACAGATGTGGCTGAGAGCTGAGCGGTGCCATGTGCATCACGCGTTTTACACACACACACTGACCTGCTCTCTCAGTGCTCGTTTGCTCTCATCAGTTCGAATTGGGTGAGGGAGGACAAAAATTCTCGTCAGGATTTTCTCTGTAGAGACATTGGCCCAGAATGATAGATAAGAGCCTCTTAACGCGTGCCACTTTTCCTCTGGCTTCCCGTAGGTAACGATGCTGAAGATGATCTTCAGCCACACGTCGTTCGAACACTGCAAGGGGTTCTCCGGTCGAGCCCAAAGCTCAGAACTGCACAAAGAATGCAATTTCTTCTTGACAGCCGTGCGTCTGGCCTCACTAAACCAGATACTGGATCCGTGGGTTTACCTGCTGCTCAGGAAGATCCTGCTGCGGAAGTTCTGTCAGGCAGCCAGCGCCGTCTCCAAGTGCTCCAACAACGAGTGGAAGGAGAGATCCATCACCTTGTCAGAGGAGATCCGACGGACAGCGGCGTGAGGGGACACTGAGCCGTTTGCGTGGAAACTGCTTTTGCCAACGAGTGGTTCCAGATCTTACTGTGAATCGGGGTGTCTGTAACACATTAGCATCTGCAGCCGTAGCTGAAAATGCTGTTACGGGGTGGACTTCGAGTTGCCAAATAATTATTTATCCAATGTGCCAAAATTTCTCAGATACAGAAGAAGGAACTGATTTTGTTTCTACATTCTGTTGTTAATTGCTGTTCGTAGCTCAGCTGCTGAACGTGACATTGTGTGTGCCTAAAATAGAGTCTGGAGGGAATTTTCTTGCATTGAGGTAGAAGAAGTGGTTTTCCTGTCAGGGGACACTTGGAACGGGTTCAACAGATTAAATTACCAAAGAGACCCTCTCCTATGTCTATTTTAATACTAAGATTATCGACTTCAAAGTCCTTCATCTTCCTTTTTTTTTCTGGAGGGACAAGGGGAGAAAGGGGCAAAAGATACAGGAATGAAAGGAAGACAAAATTAGGAGACTTCACTGGGATTTCAGTGGCTTAAAACTGAAAGGTTGTGTTGTGCCAATGATGGTGCATCGTTCTCTTTGGAGAAGTGAAGGTAGCACGAGTCTCATGACGCATGGGCTTGTCCTGACAAACTCGCTGTGCGCGAAGGCTGAAGTAAGCTCACTGCTGAGGGGGGTGCAGCGCTGGGGCAAACAGCACAGGTGAGAAATCTGTGAGGTTTTTTTTGTTTAATAGCAGCCTGTTTGTACCCAGGCACAACAAGAATTGCTGTTTGCAAAGCGCACAGTAAAAGTACTCTGAGCAGATGGCGAGAGCGATAAACGGGTTGTAAGAAACAGTAAATGTTCTTCTCCCTGGAGATTAATGGCAGAGCCAAAAATACTGGTTTGTGTGAGTTGTTTATTGGGAAATGCACGTGTCCAGGAATAAAATGAACATCAAATGATTTTTCAGTAGTGGAGGTGACACTCAAAACTTCTTCATTACTGAAATGTCCTATAAAGTGGCCAAAATACTGCTCCGAAATAGTTTATTTCTTCTTTCCTCCAAAAAGACAAATTTGAGAAATACGGCAGCTTTGGAAATTTGTAAAATGAGGTGGACTGGAAGAGGCGGGCTGAGTTGTGTGCATCAGTCACGTCTTTCCCCCAGGTAACTGTCAGGTTTTATTGGAAAACTGAGTTCTGATCCTTTGGTGTCGCATCTGAAGTTTATTTTCTAAAGGGCTATGTTTTTTCCTCCTTTTCCTCACCCTTTTGTAGATGACAGGCTGTAATGTCTCCTGTTTCAGGGCCTCTTCAGTGGAATTAAACGCCAATACAATACAATACAATACAACACAAGATACCATGTAGTTGTGCACCATATACTGCGTGCCGTATCGTATCGAATTCAGGGGCCTTAGGGACAAATGTAATCCTGCATCTGCTAGGAATTTATTGCACAGAACCCTTATTTTTACTTCTCTTCCCTTGTCTAGAAAAGTAGCTACTCAAAAGAGAAACTGGCTACACACTTTTGTTCTGCTACAGCCTTGTTTAACTCCTTATCTTTGTATCAGTCAAAAAAAAATTAAGCTGTCAGCAGAAGCCACTGTCTACGTAATAATTTTATCCGGGTGCCATCTGAGTGCAACCTAGAAGCTAATGTCTTACTTAATTCAAGAGCCAGCCTACTGCCACGTTTGGTAAGGTCCCGCCTTTCTTTTGTCAGTGTCATCATCTGCAGTTTGCTGCAATAAATTCCTTTTTCAGTTCCGAGTGGCCTGTGTCCGTCAGGCCGCGGGACCCCGCGCTCGGAGCCGCGCGGCCGAGAGCTGGTGCGAAGGCCCCACCTGCAGTGCCTGCCCGTGGGCAGCGCTGCCGGCCCCGGCGCCTCTCCTCGGCAGCACTTCGGGGAACGCGGTGAAAGAAATTTTCCTCGTTCTCTTTGGAAAAGTGCCTTGCAGGATCCATACTTTCTTTAAAACATTATTTGGAATTATTTGGAATAGAAGCAGCCTGTTCTTCTGTCCAGAGGATTCCTATTGTTCGGTTTCTGTACATTAGCTTTTAAAAACAAATAAACAAGCCCCATTGCTTGTAAAATATGTCAAGATGACCTGAGCAGTTAGACAGAATAGTTCTTCGTCAAGACATTTCTGAGCAGCAGCGCTTCCAGAGCGCACAGCGTCTCTGGGATCCCAAGGGAGACAGCGAGGGAGAAGCTCTGCCGGCAAGAGGGAATCGATCCCTTTTCTCGGCTCTCTCACAGCGCCCAGAGGAGAGTGCGGGTTTTTCCTGTGTGCGATCAAAGAGGTGGAAATGAGAGCAGCTCAGACTGGTGCTGTGGGAGGGGAGCCTTGCTCCGTTCTGGAGTGGGCATGGCCTTTGTGGTCCCTGTAGTTCACTGAAAATAATTTTGTTATGCCATCCCTTTTCTTAGAGAAAGAGGACACTCACTGTTCTGTGTGGAAGAAGGCGGTTCTGTCCATCTTTGGGTGCGGTGTCATGAAGAAGCTACTTTAAATAGCAGAAGATGGGAAAGAATGTCTGCTTTAATTTGTTTACAGAGAAGGAGTTGAAGCACTATTGCCAGCCACGGCTGCCGTAGCGGGACGTGGCTGGGGGAACGCACTTTCAAACATGACTTCAAAGAGCTTTAGCGTAAATGAAAGCTGTTCCTTCCCAGTTCCTTGAGTGGGAAGGTGTGTTTCTGTTGCATTTCTTTAAAGATGCCTTTTATGTGATGTGTTTAAATTCCACTACAGTAGCATTTCTATACTGGTCTTCATATGTTGTACTTCTGACAAAGGTGTTCTGGGAGCTGTAGCTATGGAAAGATGATTTTGAGATCATTGTTTGCCTTAAAAACTGGCTTGTTTGTGTTCAAATCAGTGTGTGTTGTATCGGTCAGAATAAACGTTTGGCAGAATAACCGGTCTCCGTTTCCTTGGCTGCCCTTGGCGGGGACACAACGTCACAGCCGTTCCGATCAGCCCAGGAACGCGCCCGTCCGTGGCCGCCCACGCAGCGGGCCCGTCCCGGCGAGCGGAGCCACTGGGCGCTCGCCCACCTTCCTGCGCCCCTGCGCTGCGCCTGCCTCGCCGCACGCCACGCTCACACCTCTCGAGCGCTGCACAGGGAAAGCCGTGCCGGGACTGTGCACCCCGAATCGGAGACCCAGCACCGTGCCCATCCGCAGCCCCTCTCGCCAAGGGTCTGCCCACATTTTTTACATTATTTTACTTTTTTTTTTTTTTTGTAATGTTAACACAAACCTTTTGAGCTTCTAGAGCAGATTTATACAGAAGAGCAGCAACTCCACCGGTGCGCTGGAAGCTCGTTAGGATGGGCGAACCCAACCCACCGCCCCAACAGGATTCGGTGTGCTCCTCCAGCAAGCTGGTGTTGCTCCGCAGTTAAATGACCTTCAGAAGAGAAACAGCAAATGATTATATCCAATTTCTCCTTATTTCAAACTCCCTTACTGCTCCATGGACTCACAGCGGTTGCTGTGCGGCGGTACGGTATTCCAGCATGGACTGGCACCCCAGAGAAGCGGCCACAGCAGAGAGACAGCCAGCGAAGCTCACCTTTCACATTACAGCTTTTCTTGGCTCCCAGCCTGGAGGGAGACTCTCCTGGAAAAAGGATTCCTGCATCCAGGCCTTCCTGGAGAGTGCCGTGGGTGGGTGCCGCAGCGCAGAAACCCGTTTATCCTGTAAACCTCTCCTGCAGCTGAGGTTAACGTCAACAGTCAGCGGAAACCTTGAAAGCACTGCTCTGCAGCTAATGGTATCAACAGCACCTTTAGTTGAGTTTCCTCGACCTGGAAGAACTGGAAATACTCACCATCGCTTCGTTTGTATCTGTGAGGGTGCAAACGTGAGCAGTGGGCCATCGGCAGCGATTGCTGCCTGGAAATCTCTCACTTTTGGGGAGCAAGGGGGGGAGCGTGAACAACTGGTATGTGATGCTCCAGCGTAGACAGAAGCTCTTTGTACCAAACAGACTGAAACCGAATTACGGACAGAGCACCCGAAGAGCCGTGCAGGGCCGCAGCGGTACCGGGTGCGACAATTTGGGCTGTGGTCCCTTGGCAGTGTCACCCATGGCTCTGCGGCGCTGTGGCCCCGCGTCGGGTGGGAGCAAAGGAAGACACCTGCCACCCCAGCAGCCAGAGAAGCACGTGAGGAGCAAACCCAGGGCTTCAGGAGCCCGGGACGTCCCAGCGGCAGCCCCCAAAAGAGCAGGACAAAACTGGCGAGGAGGAGGTGTTGGGCACCTGAACTGGCCTGATGTGCTGAGGTAAAACCCCAGACACCCGGGAGATCCCCTGCTAATTGCCACATTTTCTAAATTTAAACATAAACTTTGGACAGCAAGAGTGACAAATCCCAAATTATGCTTTTTTTCATTCACTTGAGGTTTGTATATGACGTTAAATAATGTAAAAGAGCAACTTCACAGCATGAAGGTCAAAGCCTGAGGGTTTGTGAGGGCAACAGCAGTTGAGCATGAGCCCTCTCCGATGGCCGCCACAGGCAGGTGACACGTGGAGGCCGGACCCCGCTGCCGTCCCTCGCCGTGCCGCGGGGCTCTTCAGCAGTGTCACTGGGGCAGAGCCGGGCCTGTGCCACCAGAAAGTCGCCCCGCAGCCCGCGGTGCCCGGCCTCCACCTTGGAGTGTGAGTTTTTAAGCAGAATACAGAAAGGAGGAGTCCTTCAAATTCAGTGGGAGGCGAGGGAAGAAACACCTGGCCACCTCGCCTCCAGCCCCCGGAGCCTCGAGCCTGGGGTTCCCGTCTGTCAGCTCGCTTGATCTCAGATATAAAGAAAACAAAACAAAACCAAAGAAACTATGTTAAAAAAGCAGGATGCAAGAGAGCGTGAAAGGCGGGAAATGACAGAGGGGGAACCACAGAAGGCAAATCTATTTTATCTTGAGCAGCGGCAGGAAGAGCGACGGCCGATCGGCCTGGTTGCCCGGAGACAGCAGGAAGCTCCCCGCACTCGCGCTCTGCCCAGATAAACGGCGTTTTCAAGGTGCACGAGCCTCTGCCCGGAGCTACAGGAGCTTCCATGGGATGCAAAGTGCAGTTTAGAGGCTCAAATCCCGCTCAGGCTCCCTCGCTGAGGTTTCCACCCAGAAGAGCTGACCCTGGGCGCAGGCATCCCCGCCAGCCGCGTCGTCCCCGGCCCCCGGCCGCGGCCCTCGGCTCCCCGCGCAGGGCCCAGCGCGCCCGGGGGGAAGCCGGCAGCGGTTTTCCTCGTGCTTCCTCCAGCTGCGGCTCATCGTAAGCCCCCGTGCAGAGCCCGGGCTGGTGCTCATCTCGCGGGGGGCACGTCCCGGCTCTCGGGGTGCAGGCGCTGCCCCGTTTTTGTTCAACAAATCCCCCAATACAATAAAAAAATTAAGTGCCATGGCTGTATTTCTGACAATGTGGAAACGAGTGGTTTCAGAAAACCGTTCTGACAAGTTATAAACACAGTGACAAGGCAGGAGATAACGATTTTCAAATAAGCGTGTGGTACCGGGTTACCAGGGGCACTGATAAAATGGCCTTGGGGTGAGCTGAGCTCTGTCGGAAGCGGGCGCGTCGGCCTGCCTGCGGGTGAGGTGCTCACTATTCCGTATTTTACATCACGCCAATGCCGTTTTACGGGACAGGGCTGGATTACCCACGAGCTGCACACCCGAGGCCGCTTTCCACTGGGGATGCACGGCTGCGTTGCGTGGACACGGCAAGGTCACGCGTCCCAGCTCCCACGGGCCGCCTGCGAGGGGAGGGGAAGGAATATCTGCACGCGGGGGTGCACAGGGACGAAGAGCCATCCTCCAGCTCCAGCGCCCGGGAATCGCGGGGACTTGCCCTAAAGCAATAACCCAAACTTGGCTGGCGAAACAGCCGCTTGCGGTCCATGGGCTTCTCCTGTCCAGCAAGCCTGGGCCTGGTGGATCTTTTCCAAAAACTGTTGGCAAGAGCGACGGAACCGGAAAGGTATTTACAGGCCGTGTCCTGCGGACCACCGCCGATTTATGGGGACTCGAATCACCATGTAGCTCACGGGAATTAATATTCCTGAGATGCCTGCTTTGAGCTGGCCGGCTGCGTCCCTGCGCTCCTTTCTGTGCTTTATTAATCTGCAGCCATTTCGCTTGAGAACAACAAGTTATGAATTAACCGGCTGCTACTTTTATGATTTCCTAGGTTTTTCTTGGCAGAGATATGGGCACTGTGGTGAGGACGACGCTGGGGGCTGTGCAGAAAAGGGTCAGAGCTCGTCCTGGCTTCAGCGAACGGCGGCGAGTTCTTCCCCGGCGCTGGGCAGCGGCAGTGCCCGCAACGCTGCTGCTGGGCTCTGTTTCCCTCGCTGTTTCCATTCCTCCTGGGAAGTGCAAAGCCAAATTTTCCGTTTCTGTCAGGATTTGACTCTTGCCCTTCCCCAGCGTTGCTTGTGAACATATGGAGCACCAGCATCCCACCTGTAGCATCTGAGCAGCCACGGAGTCCCAGTGCAGGGCGAGAGCGGCAGCGGCCGGCGGCGCGAAGCCGGCAGCGCACTCTGAAGCGGTGGCAGAGCAGGACTTTGGGCTGGGGATTCGCTTGGATCCGTAGCTCCGAGCCGTTCCTGGCTGACCCCAGCCCATGGCAGTCGTCTGGGTTCCCTCTGGACATGTCAGATTTTTCAGGAATGAAGTCAAAAGGAGAATTCTACCTGCCGGCATCTGTCGCAGCAGGCCCCGACGGCGATGCTAACAGGGGATGCGCAGAAATTCGGCCCTCGTTTTGTCCACTGCAGAACAGAAAAGAACCGCTTTGAGTATAAAATATGTTAAATATGTTCAAATGCATTTTACTGCGGACAATGTATTTATATTTTGGGCTGCTTTGTTTTGATAATAAACTGCAGCAAAGGATAGAAGCCCCAGCCATTCTGACTTTCTGTAAACATACTGATTTAACAAACCCTGTGCACCCCTCCACACGCAGAGGGCAGCCGCAGTCATTGCACGCGTCCATTAGGAAAAATAAATTCCGCATTTATAGAGGCTCGTGGGCTTGCAGATGAAAAGAAGTATACACTCTGTTTTAGAGTGACTTTACAGCGTGAAGACCTAATTCCCAACAATTTGCAGTTTATATGACAGTTGGAGTCAGTTGGGTTTTGTCTGATGTATCTGCAATTCACTAGAAACCCTCCACCCACACTTGGGCAAGGTTTTGGCCCATCCTGCCAGCCATCCCAGTCTCTCGTGCCGAGAGAGCTGTCACGGCAGCCCGAGAGCAGGGAGACGTTCCGCTGGAGCCGGGACCGAGCCCACCTGCCCAGGGTGGCTGTGGGGTGGGCAGCCACGCGTGCGGCCGCGCTGACCCGCCCCAGGGCGTCACAGCCTGCTGATGCTTCGTCCCGCCTCGACCGCCGCCTCCCTCCATCTTCTTGTAGGCATCTCGTTTAGCAGAATAAAATGGAACGAGGTTCGGTGGCTCAAGACTAAAACCAGGGTTTGAAATTGCAATTTAGGTGCTGCGCGTGGAAAAGAGTGAACGTGGCTCTAGACCAAAACCACCAGATGTGACAGAGTCTCTGTCGCCTGGAGCCGTCAAATCCTGACTCCTCCTCAGGAGAGGACAGGTAAAGCCTATCGCACTAAGACACCTCACTGCCCTTTCTGGTCTTCAGAAGTTGCTCATTTTTCTGTTAAATGTCTGCTGTTACCTTGTGTCTAATGAAGCAGGGCAGAGTCACTAATTTACAGGGATTGGGTAAAACACTCTCGGAGTACACGATTTAGCCGCAGAATAATCAGGCTTCTCCCCATCCTCTCCTTTTCACACTGCTGCTGTTGATCTTTGGAAGGCCCTTCACAGGAAGGTGACTGTCCTGGTTCTGGCCAGGACAGCGTTAATTTTCACCAAGCTGGGCGAGGAGCTGGAGCTGGAGGCCCTGGGGCTGGGGGCACAGCTGGGACAGCTTCCCAATCACCAAGGGCTGGGGGAATTTACCCAGCTTGGCCAGGGGCTGTTCCACACCAGGGGACCGGCTGAGGGCATAAAGTGGGGATGGTGCTGGGGGGCAGGTTTGGCTGCTGGGGAGGGAGCTGGGTGTCAGGATCCACCCTGAGCTGCTGCACTGTAAGTTATGTGCTTAACTATATTATGTTATTGATTTTGTTTTCCCTCTCTGTTTTCTTTTCCTTTGCTGTTCTGTTAGACTGTTTTTATCCCAGCCCATGGGTTTTGCCTTTCTTCTTCTCCCAGTTCTCCCTGTCCTGCTGTGTGGGCAGGGAGGGGAGGAGTGAATGAGCGAGCGACTGTGTGGTATTTTAGCTGCTGAGTGGAGCTCAACGGCAACAATAAGACAGGGCTACAGACTGCAAATTACTGTTCTACCCAACTGGAGTGTTTCCTTGGCCAACTTCAACTGGAGCCTTTTAATGACCATGCCTTATCTGAACCATAACAATAACAAAACAATCTCTGCTTTGCTGAAGAACGTCCTTTGAACTTGGCTGGCCGCTGGCTTCAGAAGCAGTCCGTGTTGCTGGTGATACCAGCCCAATGTCACGGCCAGAGCAGCGATAAAGCAGCCCAGCAGGTTAAACCTCTGGATAAATTTGCTTTGTGAAGGGCAAGAACTTATTTTCCTTTCTGTCCCCTGCCGAGGCTGCCATGTCCTCCCCAAAGGTGACAAGCAAGGAGACATACTGACCGCAGGAGGACGTTGTGTTTGCTGTGGTGGCTGCCAGCAGTGCCCAGCCTGGAGGTTGGCCAGCGAAAGGTTTCCTCCACGGGCTTTTTCTCAAACCCCCTGAGGCAGGCACCAGGTCACAGTTTATCAGCCCGAAGGTCAGTTCAGGCTCTACAAAGCCCTGCAGCGAAGCGTCGCGTTACTGGAGCACATCTTTTTTCACGGCCAGGTACAGAGGCATCTTCAAGACAGCTTGAGAGCAACCTCCAGAGACAACTGAGGGTACAGACCCACTTAATGCCATGTTTAAAATCAGGCCGGAGACATTTTTCTATATATATAATTTTAAAAATCCATAAAGATCAACCCAGACCTGAATTATTTCAGATCATCTTAACTCACACATACCCTTTACAGTCCTACAGCTCAGCCACAGGCCAAAATCCTCGGGGAGCACATCTTGGGTTATGGAAATGCTCTGCAAGCAGACAGAGAGGTCTGCAGGACACATATGCCATCCCGACTCCATCAGAAGTCCATAAATCTCTGCTGGCCCCCAGTATGACAGCATTTCACCTGGTGGCAAAATGTATTTCTAGTTTTAAAATGGCTGTTCACAAGTCTCATAAGCTGATCAGAAATTTAATAAAGGTATCGTTGCGGTTGCTTTTAGGAAGTTCAATAAACTGAGTTTTATCGATTATTTCTTACTAAATGCACACGCGGTTCTCCGGTATCTCCTGCTGCTGCTGCTAATTAGAGCAGGCATTTGGTGCGTGATGAATGTCAGTATATCCTCACTGAGGAGCTGCTGACAGAGCGTTTCCCCTCGTCTCCCCCGTGGGACTCCAGAGACGAGGACAGCAATGTTGGCAAGGGCTGCTCGCGTCGTGACCGCGTCGACACAGACCTGCACCGCGTACAAATCCTGCGAATCCGTGTGAGCTGTCTGTGCGCCCTCCTCCCTGCTCAGAATACAATCTGGGTTGGTTTTTTTTCATAAAGAGCAATTCCACACGGGACCTTGGAAACCAGCGCTTCGATGCATCGTTTGCTAAGGAGATGATGCCTTCTCTTGTCCATTACTAAAGATCTCTTTGTTGTTATTTTGGCGGTTGTTTTTGGCTAGAAACCCACATTTAGGTGATTGCTCAGCTCTGTGAGCCAGCACAGCAGCACTAGCATAAAGCTTTTCCACGGCCCGTGTTCCAAGCCCGGCTCTCGGAGCCCCAGGGTGCTCCGTGTCCCTGCCAGCCAGCAGCTCTGGCACAGAGTCCCCGCGTTCCTGCCCACCCGCCACCACAAACCGGCCAAACCCACCTGCATCCCGCTGCTGGCGGGCGATGGGCACCGCACACCCTGAAAATCCGGCCCAGGGTCTGCAGCTGGTATTTTAGGACTCGGAAACCAAGATTTTGCTCAAAGAAACGGTCTGAGCGTTACTGCCCTGGGCAGCAGTGCCGTGCATGGCGTGGGGCGATGGCTCCTGCGTCCAGGAGCGCGCCGACAGCCAGCGGCCCATAGCCCTGTGCCGGGAATGCAGACGTGGCGCTGTGGGGCCAGCTACGTGCTGCCAGGCACCCAGGAGCGTTTGTTCCAGAATAAACAAATCCATCAGGCAGCAATATTCAAACACCAGCAGCCTGGCCCTCCGGCCCCTGCACCCCTCTCGGCGTGCACCCCAAGCCATGTCACCAGGCCAGACCCCACGGTGACAGCTCCCGGAGCTGGGAGAGGGGCTGGGGCAGCAGATGCCTGATCCCCTCCACACTGTCACAGTCCTGGCCCTTCACCCTGGGCTGAATCACGAAGAGCTGCCGTGGTCTGGTAACAGCTCCTGAACCCTTGCTCCCCCAGTTCCAGACTGGGACAGGATACGGCAAAGCCACACACACCAGTGCATCGCGTGGACTCAACCAGTGCATCGCCGGAGCTGAGCTGGCGCATCACAGGAGTCTGGTCAGCGCATCGCGCAAGCTTGGCCAAGCATCCTCGCATCCGCACGCAGCTGTCAGCAAAACGTCCTGCTAAACGCAGTCGTAAGGTGAAAAAGACGCTGTAGAGCCTGCACCCGCCCATGGTCGGCACCCACGCTGGGTGGGCAGCGGCAGAAGGCCCCGTGCCCATCCCTCCCCTCCGTGCTTGCAGCCCAGCCGCCCCCGCGGAGCTGCTCCGAGCCCGGAGCCCTCTCCAGCCGCTGCGGAAACAGAGGTGTCAGCGGGAGCCTGGCAGGGTTTGGTTTTATCACCTGCTCCCCCCCGAGCGTGGTTTTGACACTTAGTTTATCCGACGGTCAGACACCTGACGGCTGCAGTTTATGCACACTCATTTGCCCAAAGCAGCTGTTTGTCTCCCCCCATCCCCTCCCTCGCTTTTAAAACCTCCCCAGCGGGGCTCGGCCCCGTCCCCCCGGCCCCTTCTCCGTGTTGACATAGCAGAATTATCCGAGTGGCTGGAAATGAGTTATTATAGCAGCTATGTCAATAAATTAGTTTGATTACAGGAACAATGTTGAAGTTAATAATTCAACCGATACTTTGCTGGACAATGCAGCCATTGCCCGCTATCGACGGGGTTTATTGTGTCGCTTGGTCTCAGGCTCTCTTTTGCATTAAGCATCTCAAAACGAATTACAGGATCACGCTGCACGGTCCCTGCTCCTGGGGCTCTGCCCCCCCGCCTCCGCTCCGTTAAGTCAGAAAATTTATGCTTTCAGGATAAAATGATATTGCTCCTAACTGTGGTACTGTTTTCACAGGAATGCTGCTTTGCGGTGACGGGTGAGCAGCATCTCGCCATGCCAGGCTGGGGGCCAGCCGAAGCGGGGGGACGTTGCCCACCTTTGTCCTTGCTGCAGCCGTTACTTGAGCACGGGTCGAACCCCTCTACGTCGGCGTACGTTTTGGAAACCCTCCACGCCGCGCAGCATCCCGACGAGCGGCTGGTGCCAGCGCCCGTCCCCAAACACAGCACGCCTGTGCTGGTAAACGGAGAGGACAGGTGCTGCAAATTCCTGCTGTGTCCTGGCATGAGGACACAGGGCCAGGGGGCCGTGGCCGGGCAGATCTGTCACCAGTGTCACCAGCATTCCCAGCTGTCCTGCTGGGATGGGAGCCAGCGCTGAGCTGTTCCCTGCAGGCAGTGACCTGGGCTAGGTGCAAAACAGATGCTGTGGGATGCTGGCAAGCCATCTCTGTCTTTGTATTCTCACCCCAAACCAGGTAAATCAGCAGATGACTGTAAAGCCTCTCGCGGCCCCAGCAGTGATACGTGGCGGTAACTCCAGACCCCCGCGTTGGTTAATCTGCCATTTTGAAATGCCCCAGCGAGCAAGGCAAGTGCAACGTGAGCCGCTTGCTTTGCTTTTGGGAATGCATCTGCTCACGTTAGGGCATCGCTGAATTCCCACACCACCCCCTCGCCGCTCCGCGTGGGCCCGCAGATCTCTGCGCCGGCCCAAGGGCTCTCGGCGAGGGCATGGGACCGGATCGGGGGGGCACGGGCTGGGAGCCGCACCTGAGCCTAGAAATCTGTGCAGCGATTCAGGAAACGCCGGTTAATATTTTACAGAACATTTTACGGCCATACAGCCCCACAACGTGTGGAAGGTCTTGTGCTCAGGCAGGGTCTGCGTCCCCCCCCTTCGCCCCCTGCGCTGGGCTCCGCTGCCCGCGCTCGCCCCAACGCGGGACCCCCTGCCATGGGAGCACCTTAATGCGAGCTTTCCT
Organism: Tetrax tetrax; assembly: GCA_009806455.1. Classification (NCBI taxonomy): domain Eukaryota; kingdom Metazoa; phylum Chordata; class Aves; order Otidiformes; family Otididae; genus Tetrax; species Tetrax tetrax. The sequence continues at coordinate 704,654 of WHYT01016787.1, forward strand.
TGCTTGGAAGGCTACTGGGCTGCCTGGGCCTGAGTTATCCTTGGTTTGTGCCATCAGGCAATGAAATTTGAAAAGAAATCACTTATACGATGCAGGTGAGCCCGTCCTGAGCTCCCAAGTGAAAAGCTGTGAGGGGCTGGGGTCACAGCAGTTCCCACCAACCCCCCTAAATCAATAGGGAACCGGTGTCCCCAGGCACCGGCTGCCCTGCCTGCTCCTGTGGGTCCCCGGCTCTGCGGAAACGTGGCTGGAAATCCATAAAGCCATTAGGGTTTCCTGAGAGAGCTCTCCGGTTCGTAGAACCACGCAGCAAGCCGAGCGTTTCCTCACGTGCCTCCTGGAGCAGAAGTGCGGCTGCGTCGCTGCCGTTCTGAACACTTCGGTGTCACGGGGTAGCGGAGCTGCCGCCAAATTCAGATGCAAGCCTCAGGTTTGAGCCATCTCAAAGCTTCCAGCATCCCTGAAAGAGGGATCCAGCCCCGGGCTGGGGAGCCGAGGGCAGAGCTGGGACAGTGCCACTGCCAGGGCCTGGGGTACATCCCCTCCCAAATCCACGGGACCATCGTTCCCAGTTTCTGCTTCCACCGCAGCGGGACACAGGAGAGGCCGGCAGCTGGGGTGTGCTGGGATGGATGGGGCCAGGCGGGCTCTGCCACCGGCACCTGGCGCGTTTTGGCTCCAGGTCCTCCTCAGAGCTCCAGGTCCCTTCCTGCCCCTCGCTGGGCACTTGTGGCCCCTGGCTTTCCTGTCCCGCTGCCAGGCCCAGGTAAGGCAGCTGAGGTGGCCTTGTGTCCCCCGCTCACCAGCCGGTGCCCAGGAGAGGTCTGGAGGAGCAAAGCTCCGCTCTGGCCGCCGGCGGGTCCTGCGCGGGACGGTAATTAATGATCGCCCTCCTCATTGCACAACCAGCGTCTCGGGGAGCCTGCCAGGCCCCGTTAGGAAACGTCTTCAGTGTTTCAGCACAGATCCCGCTGAGGAGCATTGCCAAAGTAACATTGTGTCCTAGACAAAAAGGATTGCTGACAAACAGCTAAGATGAAAAACAAGCTCTGCCAGCCTCCAGCACACGTCAACGAAAGGCGTACAGGGGTTGTCCTTCCAGCCGTGCTTTGTCCAACCTCACTGACACGTCCGAATCTTCTGTCACCTGCATCAGCTCCACTACCGGCAAAACACGCTGCGAAAGCTACAGTGACTGTAAGCACAAGGTTCACTGTCAAAGCAGAGAACTGGGACACTCGACGCACATGCCGAACAGCTGCAGGTGGGATCTGATGGGGCCTTACCCGGCTGCGGGGCTTCTGCTGGATTCCCATGGCGGCTGGATGCAAAAATGGGAGAAAACCGGTGGGAAGGCGATGCTCTGGCACTGCAGCGCCGGCATTTCCAGCCGTCTGCTTGCATACAGCACGTAGCTATAACCACGTCCAAACTCCGGTGTCCTCGCGTGGATAAACCACAGTGCTTTGGGAATAAATCCCCTGGCTGCTGTGTTGCCACCGGGTGGTGACAGCGACAGCCCTGGGGGCAAGCGCCGTGGCTGGGGCCGTGGTGACAGCCCGCTGCTGGCCGCGGCACGCCGGCCCTTGGCATGCCGGCCCTTGGCATGCCGGCCCGTGCACCCTCACGCTGGCCCTTGGCACGCCGGCCCGTGCACCCTCACCGCCCTTTCGCAAGGGCGGCAGCAGCACCGACGGGATCCCAGTCCCGGAAAGGTCACGTCTGGCGTGAAGACAGGGCGCATCCCGGGAGACGTGGTACCGGGAATGCAGATGGGGAATGCAGATGGGGAATGAATGGCTTCACCCCGCGTCTGCTGCTGGCCGTGTGGGCGTTCATTTTGCGTGCTTGCAGAGAAAAAAGAATCCGGTAACCACGGAGGGAGAGGCCGACAGCGGCCCTCGCTGCGGGGAGCGGTGGGGAGCCTCTGAAACACAGCCCGGCTGCGCGTGTAAATTATCAAGGTGAAAAAATTCCCCAGAACAGCTGTAAAGGGCTCACAGCAAAGCACGTCGCAGAACTTCACTCTTCATGAGCAAACCCAACATTGAAAATTTCTTGTCAGAAAGCCGGGCAGGCCACGGAGGTAGCGTGTGGCCTGGGGGCCGGGCTCCTGGCAGGGGCGGCTCATCCACTCGGTGCGAGACGCTGCCCATCTCTATTCCATTTTAAGGTCTGACTGAAGCAGCGATTCCTGTTTTCTGCTAAAAACCGGAATACCGTACGCTGTATTGCAACACGCTGGTCCTCTCGGAAACCTGCTCTTTCCTCCCTTTGGCCCCGGCACGGGGCTGTCGTAGGCCCTGACAAGCCGAGGCGCAGGGGCTGCACCTTGGATTTCCCAGAAGCACCGTAAATTAAGCCCAAGAGCAACACTTTATTCCTTTTTTGGGAAGCCTTGAAGGAAGGATTTTTTATCTCCTCGGAAATATCTCTGCTGCTCACCGGCCGGTAACAAATCCTCCTCCTCCAAAGGCAGAGGAGAGCCCAGCCCGCGAAGGCTGAGGCTGAGTCAGCAGAGGATTTATTCGCATGTTGCTCACTATTTATGGGGTTTTTAAATTAACTTTTCTAATCTTACTGAACGACCCAGTACGTTTCATTTCCAACGTGCAGGTAATGAGGATTTCCGAGGCAGAGCAGGCCAGCGGTGCCCAGTCTGACGCATGGTCACAAAACGCCGTTCTCTGATACACTGGGATGAAAATGTTCACATATTTTTTTCAACCCAATGTTGTTTTTTTCTGTTGTTTGTCATGCATTGTGAAGGTAGCTTTCACTCATGTGTCTGTTAAGAACTGTCGGAGCTCATGACACATTTCACGTCAGGTGCTGGACGATGGAGGCTGCCGGTGGCTGCGAGGAGCAGCCTGCGCACCCGGCCGTCACCTGCTCGTGGGAGAAGAAGGTTTCTCCTTTCCACAGTGTCCTGCTCAAAGCCTCCCGGGGAACAAAACAGCTGCAAGGGTCTGGATTTCAGGGAAACTGGAGTACCTGGAAAGGGCGTTATCTGGCTGCGGCTCAAAAGCACTAAATCTTCGGGAGCCGGTGTCACAACACCTCGAGAGGCTGCAGCGTTCAACTGAGGACAGATTTAATCAAAGTACAAAAGCACCCTGAAAAAGGAGAAAAAAAACCCAAAACACCCAAAAGCCAACAACAAAACCCCACTAAATCAGAAAATGTACTTATTCCACAGCTGTGCAAATTCCCAAATCCACCCCTGACTCTAGCTTTTGTTTTACATCTTCTCAACCCATCGGAAGAGAAATGCCAAGGCTTGGAGAAGCATTTTCCAGCGACCCGGAGGGGAGGAACCGGCAATGTCACGGCGTGTGAGGGACGAGGCTCCAGCCGTTGCCGTCACCATCTGCCCGCTGCCCGCTCGTAGCTTAGGTGTGGCACTGCCACAGCCGGCGTTTCTTTTCACACACACGTGTTGTTTATTTTGGTTTCTGTGTCCCTCATCAGATTGTCGCACAGATTTTTTGCAGTGTGATTTGATGGTTAATATTTTATCTCTGTCTATTGGTTTTCTGATCTTTCTGCAAAGATTTCTAATGATGGAGAGCTGGACTGGATGACCTGGGAAAAGCTGCTGGCTTTTCCCGAGGGCCGGAGCCAGACTGAAATGAAGCCAGTGTTGTAAGCACCAAAGAAAGAGAATAGTTTGAGGGTTTTTTTTAATTTTCACTTTCAAATGCAGCATTGATGGTGGGCCTTGATGATCCTGGAGGTCTTTTCCAACCTTAGAGATTCCTGACGGGTACTTGGTGGCCTCGTGCATCCCTCTTCCGCATCCACGCACGTGCCCCGGGGGGAGAGGGGAGCTGCCAGTCGCCTGTTGCCCCTGTTTCCAGGCTTTTGGAGACTTGCTCTGCACCCTGGTTTCTCTCTTCATTAAACCATGGCAAGAGTAAGTGTTCATTTTTGTTAATGCCATGTTGCATGTGTCCCTGCTATACCGGTATTTCACTGATGTGTGTGTGAACACACGTACATGGTTATAAGTGAACTCTAAATATCAAATAGAACACGAATGGGTCAATTAGCAGATTCCTTCTTATTGTTTCTTATAAAAATGATAATGATTTCTCACACGTTCTCCATCTGCACACCACACCGGAGCGTACGCTGTAATTTGGGCAGGGTGCTGCACCTGCAGACAGTCACAGCAGCTGGATTCCCCCTGGAAGCACAGAAGGTCATCTCAAAGGGTCGAGGCAAGGCTCATGCCTTCCTTCTCTCGCTTGCCACCGCTCGTGCTAAGAAACCAAGGCGTGCAGAAACAGCAATGGGTTTGGCACAGCATGGTGCTGGCTTACCGAAAACAAGCCCGGCTGTAATTAGGATGCCTGGCAGCCCTTCTGCTCTGAAATGTGTGCGCTAACAACCATCTTCTTCTTTGCGTTCGGGAGGCAACGCTGCAGTTCTGAAGCAGAGCAGTTACTGGATCCAGACATCTCATCTCCTAATTTAGCCCATTTTCACCCTGCGAGAGCCATCCCACTGCAAACACAGGGCGCTCGCAAACAGCAGCAGCACTTCTAATGCCATGGCCAACCGCCAGCGTCCCTTAACGAGCAGCTCGGCCACCGGCACGGCACTCGGGGACATTGGTCATTAGCATCGCTCTAGGCTCGAGGTTTGCTTCTTTATTTTAAAAAAAAAAAAATAAAAAAATCGCACACGCAGATGTGAGTATGAGAGCCAATCTGGCCCATTCGCCCCTAGAAATGTGAATTATACCGGCCGTAATGTAATCTACTGCAAGCAGCATCTGAGGCCACGGCCAGCAGCAGCCTGGTTTGGAGAGCAGGATGATGAAAAATGGCTTGAGAGCGCTTCCCCTCGTGACTGGAATGAGGTGCAGTGTCCTAAGAAACTAACATAAAATTAAGAGAGAGAACTTTTAAGAACACTTATATTCTTGAAACGCGTTGACTGGGCAGACCAAGCCCCCCAGGTGGAGCCTGGCCTGCAGCCCACACAGTGCCCGTTTCAGCCTCTGCTTCCAGAACGCAGACCCACAGCGACGGGCAGGGGACGAGAGCAGCACCAGCACCAGTCCGTGCAGCTCCCACAGACAGGGAAACACAAACAGATGTCACAAAATTCTGACTCCCTGCCCCAGTTACGCTGCCCATTTATTTTATTTTCCTCTTCGCACAACAGCACTTAAACCCCAACAGAGAGCTGAGGCAGAAACCGGCCACCCGTGCGGCTCTGCCTTCCTCTCCCCGGCGGGTATTGATCGTTCGGCACTTAGCCAGCTGCTGTGACACCAAACGTCACCCATCCGCGAGCAAACAGGCGCGCTCCCCCGTACTCCATAAATACCAATTACGGTAGAGCAGCTAAAAATTTTCCATTTGGATAATCTCATCCAATTTCTCCCCCGTCTATGTGATGTTCTTTGCTTTCCATTGAAAATGTACCTTTTCAAGCTACCTCCTCCCAGGTGGGAAGGGGGAGCTGACGCTGCAATGCGGCTGAAAGCGGCCAGCAATTTTGCAAAAAAAGCAAACTACCCAGAAATCAAAGGAATGGGGCTTGGGTTGAAACACTGCCGCAACAATCCGAACCAAAGCTGCTACACCCTCAGATCTGACGCTTGCAGTACTCTGTGCCGCCAATTTAAAGCTAATAAAGCAACAAATGAGACCAAAAACGTTAATTAGGGCATGAGTAACCTGGCCAGCGCTCCATCCAGCTGGACGCCTTGCGCAGCTCGGCCCAGCAGCCTGGGGAGAGCCACAGCACTGGGAATTCCCCCGGAATGACGGCACAGAGCGTGATGACACTTTTTTTAAGCCAGAAATAAAAATAGCACGCACACGGTTTTCGTCAGAGATCTGAAAAGCAATGCCCTGTGTGCAAGGTCAGACCTGGCTGCTGGAGTGCCGCGTCCTTGTGACCAGAGAGGCCAAGAGAAAGAGGAGAACAGATGAGTGACCGGCTCTAGAGTCCCAGGAGCGCAAGACCGGGTGCCTGAGAGCCTCACCAGAGAGACAGGAGCTGGTGGGAGTCGAGGGCGGAAGGCGAATTTGGGAGATGAATACCCAGCCTGCCGACCAGCACACGCACCTGCTGCTTCGAGCACGATGCACCAAGACGATGAGCTCAGCCTTCGTTAGGACTGAGGCACTAATAACAGCATCTGGTGAACATCAAGTCAGCTTTACATCTTCTGGCCACTGATCTGGAGGTCTGCGTTTTCCTCAGCTCCCAGTCAAAGCAGGATATCTGCTGAACCCAAGCCCAGTCTGGATCACGTAGAGGATGGGTAGAAACTCGATAGATAGACAGATGAATAAATAAATGCCTACTAACTGATGCAGCTACGTTGTCATTTCCAAATTCCTTTTCTCCCAGTTCCTTCCCACCTCAGCTCATGACACCAACGCCATCTCACAGGTCTGTCTCCATCACAGCGCTCGTACCGCGACTGCAGTCCTCGTGAACTGGGGAAGGGCGGTTTGGGGCAGTGGAAGACCATCTTCCGAGATCACCCAGCCACACGGCAATGGCGAGTTGGCAGATACCCGTCCTCCACCAACGTTAGAGACTGAAAAACCATCCGGTGAACAATCACATCAATACTGGACAGCAACCCTCTGCCTTTTAACCTCAAACCTCTCAGAAATGGTCTAACTCAAACACAGTAACTTGAGATATCCTTTGGAGTTTGTTTCTCCTGCCCAGGCTGGAAGGTCGTTGCTTCTAATTTTACAAGATGCAGGATGGAGGAGGGGACGTGAAGAGTCTCTTGACATGGGAACAGTTTTAAAGATATTCCAGAGCTGTGTTCTGGTGAGATTCAACGTATTTTTTTTAAGCACCAGTAGATTGTTTTTGTCACTATAAATCAACAGCAGAGTATTTGGTTCAGCAAGATCTGTGTACAGTGCTGGTGATGGAAAGCAGTGAAGAAAGTTGTTTAAAATTAAAAAAAAAAATAAATCCAAGTTTTTTCACACTGGTAGCAAGCCAGGTTATGTTCTTCTAAATATCCTGCCAAGATATACAATATTTGACAGTCTCAGCTTCCAGAAACCCAGAAGACCGGGCAGGCTGCTGTGGCCCGAGCACGTCACAGGGCGTGTGAGCCGCAGAGGAGCGACGCGGACTGCGTGGTGGGGCTGGGACCCCAGCGGCTGGCGGAGCTGGGGTGCCAGGACCAGCACGGAGGAAAGGCGCGGGCGCTGCTGGGGATCGCGGCGGTGCTCACGGCGCGGTTCCCCGGGCCATCGCCCTGCGCACGCTGCGCGGTGGCTGCAGCCATGTCATAGAAGCCCTCCCAGTGCATTTCAGTTTGTTTAATATTATTCCATTTATTTAATATTTAATAAAGTCCATCTGGAGTCTGCGTGCCAGTTCTTCTCTCTAAGGCTCAGATTTTTGAGCACATTTTCCATTCACAGCTGTTTACTTGGGGTTCCGCGCACCAGACCAAAGATGTCAAAGCTGAACGTGTCAGGAAGATAATGCCACGTTCTTCCACTAAACGGCTGTGAACGAGAGCCTCGACGACTCCTCTCTCCCCACAAAGGCGTGCTTCTTCACAAATGTGGAAAAAAATAGCTTTTCCTTGGAGGACAAAGTATGAAAAGCCTTAGAAAAGCTGCAGGGAGCGCAGCTCTGTGTGGTCTGTGACCTCACAGGGGTTTGAGTGGGAGCTGGGGTGAGGACCAGCACACCTCTCGCTGCTGGCGCCCAGAACCCCCCAGACCAGAGTCGCGAGCCGCTGCTGACTGGACAGATTGGTAGTTTTGCTCGCTGGTCTTCCCAGCTTCGTGTTGCCCGGGGCCACCGAGCGTCAGCACCAGCAGTCCTGGCCTCGCCCCTGCTGCAGGCTTTCTCTGGTGCAGGGTGGGAAGGGGAAGCTGAAGCTGCGCTGGGAATTTGCCATCAGCCAAAAAAAGGTGAAACTTGCCATCCATGGTGATGGAGACCCTACCCGTGATCCCACCAGCTTCTGCACCACGGCAGGTCTCATGAGGTTATTCACTGCCGGAGCGGTTGTACGGAGCATCCTTGATGGGATCCTGCTCGGCGGCTCGCAAACCTGGGACAGCTGCAGAGATCCATTTCCTTACTTTACAATGGACCAGTAAGAAAAAAACCATCCAATTTGGAAGAAGAAATTTCCATGTGCACAAGTTTTCCAGATTAAAAAAAAAAAAAAAAAAAAGAAGAATTTGCTAATATATGTCACTTCCCTGTGTGGTTGTATTTCACAGAGGAAAATTTTCAAAACAACTTTGACTTTTATTAGAGGACAAATGTTCTGAACATATTTTTTAATATTTTGTAAATGAATCAGCTATTCCACCTCCAGTCTGGGTCCGTATCCTCAGAAGGGCATCTATAAATACCTTCAGAAGATGACTTTGGGAACCAAGAACTGATGATTGATTTGAAACAATTGTTTCCTACAGTTAAATTAAATCCTAGGCTTACAGGCTATTTCACCTTGGGAGGGACCTCAGGAGGTCTCCAGCCCAACCACCCACTCGAAGTCGGGTGCTCTGAAGTACTCAGGGCCTTACCCAGCCTGGTCTTGACGACCTCCACGGATGGAGACCACACATCATCTCTGGGCGACCTGTGCCGCTGCCCAACAGGTTTTCCTTATGTCCACCCTGGACCTCTCTTGGACCCCACTTCTCCAGCCCCTCCGGGCATGGTGGGTGCTCCAGCCCCTGCCCATCCTGGGGGTCTCCCACCAGTTTGGCACCGGGATGCTGCTGGCCGTCCTTTCTCCGCCCGCTTTAATCAAATTACACGTATGTGATGTCGTTATCTGATAGGACGCCGTTCTCGCCGCGGGATGCTGTGCTGCCACCTGACACGCTTTGAGATCTGGCTGATGGCGGTGAATGGCTGGCGGGAGCAGAGCTCTCCCAGCGGTGTTAAAGCCGGTTTTCTGTGCCTAGCGCTAGGCCAGGACTGCCAGCCATGGCTCGCACACGCTGAGCAGCAATCCCAGCTCCGCTTCGGCCCCGCTCCGGCCACCAAAGCCTCACCGACGCCTCAGCATCTACAAGAGCTCACGGCGCAACCCCTCTGCCGCACGAGCCGCAAACGCTAACCAGAGCTGAGCTCTGAGGCTGGAACCTGGGCCCTGAAAATGAAATAAATCCCAGCAGCCTGCGCTAATCCTGTTTGCCTCAGCAGCTCTGCTCTGGAGAAAACATTCCCCGCGATGGACGGGAGCCTGGAGCTGGGCTGCAGCCCTGAGCTGGGATAGCAGAAAACATCCAGACGCTTCCATTAAAGTTAGCCTCTCTTCTTGGTTGCAGATTCAGAAAATTAATCTTCCAAACCCCGTAAATTTTGTATTGGCTCTTTCTCTAGAAGAACGGGACAGAGATGTTCACACGCACCCACACCTAACCCTCAGCAGTCCCCCGCGGGCTCCTTCCCCCCGGCGCGCTCCCGGAACATCTCTCACACCCAAACCTTCCCCTTCTTTCTCGCAGCCCCTGAGGAGGAGAGCGGCCAGCCGGGGTGGCTAACACCAGAGCAGCAGGGCGGACTCGGGAGCCCAGGGGCTGCTCCAAAGCCCCGCGCAGCTCTGCCGTCTCCCTGGGGCACGCGAGGGGCGTGGAGACAAGGGAGAAAAGAGAAGCAACGTTGAGTAGAGTGAAATAGGACACGAGCCCTCCCCGGCTGCCCCAGCGTCGCAGCAGGCGCTGGCGGTGGGTGTCCCACCAAGGCAGGGTGTCCCCAAGCCTCACCCCGCCACGGTCCCGGCTGAGGTGGTAGGTGCTGGACACGGACGGGGCAGAGGAGAAGCCGCGCCAGTGGTGCCTCGTGGCCGGCAGATGAAGAACAGGACAGGCCAAGGCTCGGGAACACGGCAAGGTGAAAGCGGGTGGGCTCAGCCCACGCTCTCTGAATCCAGGTTTTGGGGTTTCCTCTCTCTTTTTCCCCTTTACCTTGTAATCCCGGGGTGTCCAGACCGCAGCTTTGGGTTCAGCTCTTCAAAGGCAAAGCACCATCAGCGAGTGGGACACCTGGGCTCGGACGCCTCCTGAGCCAGCCCATGCTGGCTGGTTGGCTGGTTGCCAACGCCAACCCCAACGCCGACGCCGAGCCCATCCCTGCAAGAGGAAACTCGTTCTCAGCTCAGGAGCAGGGCCCTGGCTCCTTACCAGGCAGTGAGCGTGCAAAGGGAAAAGCAAGAGAAGTATTAATTTATTTTTTTAAACAGCATATTCACCAGAACCACAGTAAGCGAGCGTCTCTCTCATTTTACGCCAGATCCGGTACCAAGTTACAGCTGTGCCATTGTGGTACGTCTGACCACCGCGCCGTACGCCACATCCTTCCTCGCTCTGTCGTTAGGGCTGAGTTATTTTTGTGTCTTCCCCTCAAAGAGGACCAGAATGGAAATTCTTGGCCCAAGGCTAACCTGCGTAACTCCGGCTCTGCTCTCCGCTTGCGCGCTCCCCCTCCCCAAGCCCAGGTTTTCTGGATTCAGTTTTTCTGTGTATCACATGCCCACGTCACCAGTAAGTAAAGGAGAAGATGCTGGAAACATGGTTCAGGACAATGCTATTCTCTCCTCATTTGTAAATAACAATCAGTTTATATATTTTCTGGTATTAACATAACTCTTTTTGTCACATGCATTTATTTCTAGCAGCAAATTCATTTCCTCAGGTACCCCTGGACTGCCAGCAGCGGGTAAGGTTCTTGTGATTCTACAAACTGGGCAGCATTTGGAAATGCCAATTCTTTTTTCCCCATGAGCAACAATAAGCACATTTCATATCAAATGAGGAGGGTTGTTACTCTAGCCCACGCAAAACTATTTCACAGTGGATGCCCCATCCCTGAAAACATTCCCTGAGCAACCTGATCTGGTTGGAGATGTCCCTGCTCCTTGCCAGGGGGGTTGCACTGCATGGGCTTTAACAGCTGGAGAGCTCCACGAGTGCCTCTGGAGAGAGGGTGATGGTTTAACCCCCGTCAGCAGTCGAATACCATGCAGCTGCTCGCTCACCCTCCCGCTCCCGAAGGGAAGGGGAGAGAATCAGGAAGAAAGAAAACTGGGCTGAGATGAAGGCAGTTTCCTAGGATAGCAAAGGAAGACGACAATAATAACAAAATATAGAGATAATAAAACGAGCAATGCACAATTTCTCACCACTCGATGACCTGATGACTGATAACAGCCCGTCCCCAGCAGCGGTCACGGAAACAAAACCAAAAGCGATCCCAGAACGATCCTGACCCGTAAGCGAAACAGTGAGAGAGAGCTGCTGCCCGGCCAACCCCCCTTATATAGGGACCGTGACGTCTGTGGGGTTGAGTCCTTTTGGGTCAGCTTTACTGGCTACACCCCTCCAGGTTTCTTTTACCTGCACATCAGCAAAACCTGGGAAGCTGAAAAAGTCCTCGGCCTCTTTACCAGCAACCAGTAACACCAGTGTGAGATCCCCAAAGCGATTCACAAGCACAGCTGGCTGCCGGCAGCACCGTGCGGGCGCTGGAGCCTGCGCTGCGCCCCTGCCAGCACCGCTCCCAGGAACTCACCCCCAAACGTCACCTTCGCAGTGGCAGGACGGCCCATTTTTCACGCACACATTTGGTGGGAGCTGGTTTCACCCCGGCAGAGCGCCCTGCTTTTCCAAAAACACGGCCTGCAAAGGCCAAGTGATCCCCACTTTGTCTGCGGGAGCTTGGCCGGGCTGCCTGCGCCGAGCACGGGAGGGTGGCCCCGCGCCACGACGCCCCGGCCACGCCAGCAGCCGCGGAGCACGGGACCGGAACAGCGGGGACATGAAGGCTGGGGAGCCCTGCTCGGAGCGAAAAGGGACCCAGCCCCCAGGTCTTTCCTGAAAAACAACTCTCGGGACAGAGCAGGGCTCCGTGTTTACCGTGCCTGCTTTGTGCTCCCTGCAGACTTCAGGGATGATCGGACAACAAGAGGGTTTGTCCCCGGTCTGAGCACCGACAGGAGTTGTAACAACTGTGGATCAATTAAAACCCAACTCCCGTCTGCAGCCAAGCACTTTCTGTTCCTACACAAGCCTGGAAAAGCATGTCTGCCTCTGAGCCACGAGCCAGTTCAAAAGTATAGGTTATTAAATTGCATCTGTAATGACTAAGTCCAGCGGCTCAACTTTATTCTTTTTTTGCTTTAAAGACTAAACCAGAGAAGAAGACAAATTGCTGTGCCTTGGTGCTTTTTCTGTAAGACAGGGAGCCATGGGAGTAAAACAACCGACCGATCACGAGAGGTGCCCGGCACTCGCCGTCAGCAGCCGCAGCGCGGCTGGGGCGTCCCTGCGCGGCCGGAGGGCAGCAAGGAGCACCGCTGCTCCCGGGGCTGCCCCGTTCCCCGAGCCCCTTCGGATCTTCATCCCCGCACCCCAGCATCCCACCTCCCCAGCACCCCAGCATCCCACCTCCCCAGCACCCCAGCACCCCAGCATCCCACCTCCCCAGCACCCCAGTACCCCAGCATCCCAGCACAAGGGATCCCAGCCCGCCCTTCGCTGTGGGCTCAGGAGATGGCCTCTCCTCCACCCCAGCACCGCCCAAACCAGCCCCGCGAGGGGGCCTTGTCCGTGGGCTGCGTTCCTTGTTGAAGGGAAGCAGGGATTACCTTTAACGAGTCCGCTGGAGGGTCACGCGTCACGCCGAAGGAGGCTAATTCCGTTTGTTAAACAAATCCAGCTGAAGCTGTGCCAATATTTGCTCAATATTGACAAAATAAACGTTTTCAAGTGAAAACTACATTTGTGCAATTGTTCTATGGAGATGTTGCAATCCAACCGCTGGAGCAGGTCCCTGGGCAGGCGGTGACGTCCCCGCCGTTGGGGATGCTCACACGCACCTGCAGCCCCGCTCCAGGAGCCCCTGACGGGGCCAGGCTGGCCTGGGGGTGCAGAGCCCCCTGCCCACCCCAGCCCTGCCGCGGTGCTCACCTGGACACGTTTTCCTTCGCTTCCCCTTGCCCAGGGCCCAGGAGCTGCCCCCGTCCAGCCAGCCCAGTGGGGCAGCTGGCCCCACGGCCGAAACGCGCTGCGCTACCCCTGAACCCACCGCACAGCTCCGCAACAGAAGGGACAGGCAGCCACGCTTTGGGGCGCGGATACGGATTTTCCAGCTCGGCTACGAAAAGCCCAGCGGGGTAGCCCGCCTCCCCTGCAGACACTCAGGGCCATAGCCTCCACACTGCGAAAGGGGAGCGTTTTCCCAGGGGAAGCTCTGCTTTGCCGTAAGGGGCGAGTACGTTGGGTAGCGAGCGGCTGTGGCATCGCCGTCCAGCCCGGCTGCGTGCTCCAGCTCAGCGCTGACCCGCAGCACCCGCATCCTCACGGGCCAGGATTTCGGCGCCTACCTGGGCCTCTGGGAGGGTTTTGCAGGGATGTGGAAACAATATAAATTAGAGAAGTGAAACAGCTCTTTAAACACAGATAACATGATGAGTAATAGTTCCTTGGAGGAGTATGAACCAGCAGTAATTCATAGCAGTGAGAATTATTTTCTGCGGCAGGGAGGTGCAGTAAGGAATGTAGCACAGCCTCGGAAAAACACGGTAAAACAGCCTAACCCGTAACAACCGCCAGTGCATCCCTCGCCCCCAGAGCCGCCCAGCCCCGTTTTTCCCACTCTGTTCCTGCACGCGGCTCCGTGTGCCCCTTCCCTGAGGCGGCCGGGGCTCCGGCGGAGTCTGGCTGCGTTTCACCGCAGTGCTGCTGAGGCACGCGGACAGATTCCCGGTATTCCAGTGCGCCACACTTTGGCTGCTCCACGTGATAAAGTAATTACATGATTACAGCCAGATTGGGAAGACCCCAAGTGGGGTGATACCCAAAAACCTCATTCCCTACCCTTTTCAGCTCAAACCAGGCGCAGGACAACGGCGTGCTTTAAATAACTGCTTTGCTTCGGCAGCCATGGAGCAGTGGATTCTTCAGCGCTTTCCGCTGGTTTTGGTCTGCGTGCCATACCAAATTTAACTGCATCCTCCTAGCCGGAGTACGTGAAGGCAAGCAGGCAGGCAATAAATACACATTATTGCTCTAAAAACAAGATGAATGTCTCTAGGAACATATACACGGCCTTCAACAAAAGTTAGCAGCCACTGTCCGAAGCACACAGTAATTATTTGGTGCACGTCAAGAATGCCTCTCTCTTTATTCGATCCATTTTACCCTTCTTCTCCCACCACTGCCATTCTAATTTCAGCTGATCGTTCGGAAATCGCAGTCTGTGTTAGAAAGGAGAAGAATTCTCAACACGTCGACAGGGAAAGGTATAGGGTAAGCATGCTGCTCCGCGGAGATTAAGCGTGGAGGACTGTCTAGACAGCTAAATTCCTACAGATTTCACTTATCGGGTCCGTCACGCCAAAATCTGTTTTGCTTCCAAACAAGGTCTCTGGCAAAACCTTCACCCAACAGCCTCTCCTTTTGGCTTCCCCGGGGCATGCCAGGTGAGCGGGATGCTCCTGTCCTGGCTTCGGAGAGCCGCCGGGCAGCGTTCGGGTGACGCGTGCAAGCGCTGGCACCTGCTGCGCCGTTCGGCATCCCTGCCCGACCGCGTTCCCTCACCACCAGTAAAACCAGGGCCTTGCTGGCCCTGACCCACAGGACACACGTGGGGTCTGCTGGATTATCTTGGTGCTTCCCTCACACCTACAGAAGTCAAATAAAAAACGAACAATGGGAAAGATCAAAGGAAAAAAACCCCACTAGGAAAAACCCTCGCCTGCTCTTCTGGCGCAGAACTGCCTGGCCCTGCTCTGAAGAAATCCCAGGGATGGTGGCTGCCTTCCGGGTCCGTCTGGGCTCCTTCGTGCCCCGGGAGGAACTCATGCCCAGGATTTTCCGCACCGCTGCTCCCCTCTGGCTCCCGCGCTCCCAGGGCCCGCTGGCGGCGGGACCCCTGCTCACGTCCAGCCTCTCGAATTCCTCCCCGCAGTCAACATCTCTGGAATACGATCTTGCTGCCATAGCAACAAAGCCGTGACAAACAGATTATCCCATCCAGAAGCAAGCCATTTATCATCGGAACTGCGCTGCTCCCCTGCTCCCCGCCGGTCCCCGCTCTCTCCCCTTCCTCTAAACGGGACGGGCTTATCGCCACCAGCTGCAGAGCCGGCTGAGAGCCGACCGCTTGGCCGGGTGACGAGTATCGCTCGTGTCCACCACTGCTCTGCTTTTGACAACTCTGAACTTCTACGTAGCCTTCACGCTAAAAAGTCAAGTAACCCTCCCGGCTCCAGCCCGCCAGCTGTGCAGCACGCCGGCTTGCTCCGCATCACAGGGTCCCTGTCTTGCCCTCTCGGCGTGATCGCGTGGGGCTAATGCCAACTGTCCGTGACAATTAACATCTGTATTAATCACCACGTCGTTTTGTGATGCAGCGGAGATGTAGCAAAGTAGAGCTGGATCATACTGGCGTAGAAAATCTGCACAGGGGTTTCCCTCTGAAAAGTGCCGAAGAGATAACAAAATCCACTAATAACCAAATAAGCAAAACTACCAACGGATCTCAAGTGCCGTGGCGGTGGCACAGTGGGGGCTGGGAAGTGACAGCGCTTTCCTCTGGTGATGGGAAGGAGCCTCTGGAGTCCGAGCATCTGGAGAAGGAGGTCCACAGGCGGAGCATCCCCCTGCGCAAGGGGTGCCCCATGAAAAGCACTCTGAGCACCTCCAATCCCTTCGGTAACAGATTTGACATTTCCCTTGCCAGAAAACATGGCAGGGCCGAGGGGGGGTTGTGTGGGACGAGGGCAGCCCCTAACCCAGCCGAGGGGTCGGTTGGGCCCTTGGCAGTGGTGCCATCACCGCAAGCTTCTGCCTGCTGCCGGGGTGAGCGCTCCCCACTGCTCCCCCTAACCCGTTTGCTCCCATCTGCTAGAGCTTCCTCAGGGGGAAGGAGTAAAGCCAAAAGGAGGAGAAAAACAACTGTCACGGGAGGATAAATCAAGACGCCAGAAGGTCTAAAGGCTGCTTTCAGCCTGAGCTCATCCTTGGGCAGCCCAGCGCAGAGCTCACTGGGGCCAGTAGCAACCACGGCTGGAGGGGCTGGAGCCAGGTAGGCTGGGGCCACGCACGGAGCCACCGGCCTTGCGCCCGTCTTCCCCCAACGTTCCTTCTTCTGCCACTCCACCCATCCACCAGTAGCTGCGAGGCGGGCGATCGGGGTGGAGGGCTCCAGCAGGTCCCCGTCGGACCCACCCCACAGCCCACATGCAGGGAACCGCACGTAAGGGCGTCGTCCCCACCACCTGAAGTGGTATCTCTCCTCAGAGCCTGAAATATTGTTTATTTTCTCATCTGTCTTTTTTTAATGGAGGAGGAAAGTTTCACTGCCTTCCTCCTCATTTATTACGGGCATTAAGTTAAGCATTGTTTCCTCTTGAATTCAATCTAATCAAATTAATATCAATATTGTACTGAGCCAGGCTAACCTAATTAGTCTCGATATTTAATATATTCTCTGCAAGTTGTGCTGAGAATGAGCTTCTTGCTCTCCACCGTTGAGCCTGGAAAGAAGGAGTAGCCTTTCCTTCCAGTTCAGGACCCCACACCAAAAGCGCATGGGGCAAGGCCTGGGGTGTGAAGCGCTGGCCCCCTCAGCTCCTCCCGCGCCCCATCCGTGTACGTCCTCCTCCTCGTGGTGTTCTCCTACGTCCATCAGCCACAACGGGGAAAGCAGACAGGAGAGACTGATGCGCAAACCCAACGTGTCCCTCCCTCCGCACCTCCCAGCCATCTGCTCCAGCAAGGAGGCTCGCAGCGCTCGATGGCTCGCTAACACGCCAAAAAGTACTTGGATTCCCTTTTGTTAGCGTTAGCTGATGGCAAAAATGCCGGGTTAGCGAGCTGCGTGAGTTACAACACACAATAGTCACTGAAAAGTCACTAAAATAAATCCGAGATTCCTGCACGCAGCTGTCACATGAACACGAAGAGCTCAGCATTGAGTGCTATAAAAGGAGTTTCACCCGTGACCCGACGATAGAGTTACGGCCCGCACATCAGGCCCGTCTTACAAGTAATAAAATCCGCTGAACGCTGACACCGAAACTCAACTGGCCAGAAAATATTATTCACCGGTTATGCGAAGGGAGCAGGCGTGCAGCTGCCGGAGGTCAGCGAAAGGTGTTTCGAGCAGAATCACACCGTATTTTGGGTCTAGCAATAGTGGCGAGGTAAGCACGGTTGGGTATTATCCAGAACATAATTCCCTTCTTGTCTCCGACCCAGCAGCAAATAAATAACCTCATTTTATGTCCAGAGCTTGTAGAGACAATGTAATGAAAAACACAGTCACCAACTCCAAAAAAAGTGCAAAAGCAAGATATATTCCTCCTCCCAAACCATGAGATGAATCTTTTACTTACAAGACCTCATGGTTTTTAGGCTAGACTACTTTTATTAGGTCTTTAATTCCCAAGACCCCACTTTTTGCCTTGAAGAGCCACCAGTGTATTCACAGCTTGACTGCAGCTCTGGGCACCTCTTCCAGCATCAGCGGCTCGGGAGACTTTGCCCCCATTCCGTATGAGGGGGACTCAACACACACGTTGGTGGAGCAACCAGAAGACTTCCAGATGGCAAGAGCCCCGGCCACCACTCTCCAGCAAGCCACGGTGCGAAGAAGGTGGGCCAAACCCTCTTCAAGGGCCTGGCACAAAGTCTGTCTGAGACTGGACTCATCTGACGCTCTCCCTTGCCCCTCAGCCCAAAATGACTCCTTTTTCCAGCTGTTGTGGCTGGGGAGAAGCAAGAAAATGGAGCAGCAAAAAGAGCATTTTCCCAACGGCGGTCAGAAGGCACAAACATCGCCAGACGATGTAGCTGGCTCCGGGGGTGCCCACCAAATCACATCTGCTTTTCCATATTTCTTTCGAGGTATGGCATTCGGAACCAGACACCGTATTTTAGCTGAAAACTCACCAGCACCGTTGAAAGTAGAAAACAGGCCAAATTTCCAAGTAAAACTTGGCGTTTTTGCAGAGCTCCTTGCTCTGTATGAGGTGCTCCAGACCCAGCATACAACCCTGCTATTGCCCACCCAGCACTGATGCATTTGACTTTTTTTTCTGCTAAAGCCTTACTTTTCTCTGACCATGAGCCTTTACTGGACTGTCTCCATTTTTTCAAGATCATTTTAGGCCTGATCCTGTCAAATGCAATGACTGCAGCTCCTTCCAGCTCGATGTCTCCCACGAACACTTTCTGTTCTTCATGTTGTCCTGCAGAATGGTCATCACTGTTGAAGCAACTAATGAAAACAGCAATTGGGGCACATCTGGGACAGATCCCGCTTGAAACCTCTGGTAGCAATCATAAAAACTTTTTTTTTTTTTTTGGTGGCTTTTCCACTATGATTTGCACCTGATGCAAATTCCTTTTTTTTTCATGTTTTCTTCATGAAAACCCAGAAGAGAATCAACTTCCTGACCACGGCACATAAACATCCTCTGCTGCCTTTCCCTGCCGGCTGCCTTTCACGCTGTTGACTGCATCTGTTCTGACATCTTGTCTCCTTTTGTTTTCCTCCCGTGTTAGCCCAGATTAATGTGCTGTGTATCTCTGAACTCCTCCCCAAATAGAGAGACCACCAGAACTTTTCCATGGCAATCTCTGCACCCACTTCTGTGGCTCTTTTCTCAACAACGGAGGACAACCCCCCCATCCTGTTGGTAATTAAGACCCAGCACCTGACTCTCACGTCTGGATTCGGACCTTCTCCCCCAGTATGCGTGTCCCCAGCGAGACGGAGAGATGCTCGGAGTGCGAGCTACGAGGGCGTCAGGTCAGGTCGTTCCTCCCCAAAGTCAAGAGCCCAGTGACAGAGCTCCCTCTACCCAGCAACGGCCGCTTCTGCCGCTCAGGTCGGGCTGGGAGAAGTCGTCAAAGTCTGCAGGAAGCTGTCTGACAGGCTTTCACAGCCAGATACGGAGACGCGGTGGAAGTTCTGGAGTTACGTAAATATTTTTCTTACGCGAATAAACACAGCCACTTTATCCTTCCTCAGCACTGTGATAAAAAGCACACTTTAAATAAACACAGTTTCAAATGGATGTTTTGACTTTGCATGCTTCACGTGTTTTTTCATGCCTTGGAATATATCCTGGCTGTACTACCACAGGTGAGAACCCTCCTTAGTTACATCTGGAAAAACACGCCACTTTTTTCCAAATCCTTTGATTTGGGGTTACTTTTAGACCGTAACTTCTTGCTCCAGGGTTTTCTGGTCCCCATTGCCCGTTGTTAGAAGTCCCCAGCTGGCGCTTGGTGGGGTCAGCTCCGGCCGGGAGCCCGGCAGGGATCCCCCGCACCACTCGCTTCAGCATCCCCTGGCTCGGGCGCAGCCTCCTCCTGACGGCCTCGCCGCTTTGACATTAACAGAGATGATTAAATTACAGAGAGTAAATTGGTTACTTGAGGAAACAGACTTTTTTTCCATTAAGGAGACATTCACAAACCGCCGCAGAGCTCTGAATGTCTATTTATTTTCAGTAAGCAGCTGCAAAATAATTTGCAAACAAATTTCAGGCCCGCGCGTGCTTGCAGGCCGCTCAGCGCCGCCTCAGTCGGACGGTTTGGCGTTGACCGCCGAAGCTCTGCGCATCATTGCAATACAGATGGGTTTATCCTGGTTTAGTGAGCAACGGACACTCTACTTCACACGTTTGCGTGCAACGGTCACATCCCAGCACGGTGAATAGTCAACGCTCGTGTTCCCCGGACGCAACTAAGAAGGGTTACGGGCAGAGGAATAAACGCCATGCTGAGCCCAAGCACATCTTGTTCCTCTCTCTTTGGTTCTCCGACCAAATCCAACCAAATCCGACAGAAACAAAGTCAGCCATCATTGCAACATGAACCGGGGAGGGAGGGCCTGGCTTTCCCAGCCCCTCTCCTGGAAAAATGGGGATTCACACCTGAGCAAGGACCAGAATTGGAGGCAGTTTGCACATCACTCCATGGCGGGGGCAGAAAAAGGCTGGTGTTGTGAAACCTTCGCGGTAAAGTGTGCTGCAGGTCTGCAGGGGCTTGGGATTAAACCTGAACAGCTTGCATAAATCCCATGAGTTGACTTCAATTAAAAAGAAGTTATAACAACAGCCCTTATTTTCTTATTAGGACATTTATGCATCCCCTATTAAAAGATTAGAAAATATTGAGCATTGTAAGGGCTTCTTAAAGGCACTGGTTAGAATATTTCTGTTTAAAAATATTTCTGTTTAAATACTTCTGTCTAAACCCAACATTACTAGCTTTAGATGTCTGTGTCCAAATTTCAGACGGCGGGTTTGAGAAGCCCTGAGACCTTCTCCAGGGGTATCCCACCCTGGTTTGTAGAAAATATTTGCATTCCCCTGCAACATAAAGAAGAAAAATCACTTCAGCCTCCCTTGATTTGCTGATACTTGTCCTCTCCTGCAGCCCAGACCAAACCCCAGAGAGCTGCCAAGAACAAATAACTACCGTTTCCATAGATTAGGAGATGAATCATGGGCGTTATTTTTAGCAGCTCATTAAGGGCTGGCAGCAAAATTTGCGAAGCGGCTTGCGGGGCTTTTGATTTGTGTTAGCATAACCTTTTAAAGAAACCATAAACTGGGACTGAGAACAAAGGAAAGTGAAGGACTGGCAATAGTATCTCTCAGTTTTGAAAGGGCAGTGAGAGATTAAAATAAATGGACTTCATGTGCGGTGCTGCTCGCTCACAGCTCGCATTTAAACGTGATGGGGCTGAACAAGCAGAAGCGAGAGGTTTTATAGAGAGGGTGCTAGGAGCAGGATCTCCTTCCACCCCCAATCTGTCCCTGCAGCCACTGGGAAAAGCGGGGTCCCGTGGGCACCACCAGCGGCTGGAGCAGACCTGGTTTGTGAGGGGGAAGCTCCTTTTGGTGTGAAATATCCATCTTTGAGCAGCTGTTTCTTTTTTACCGTGCTATTGGCAGCACAATGGGTGCCATCCTTGGGAGAAAATCTGGGGAATATCCCAGGAATTGTCTGAAAATCAAAGGCAGCTGGCAGGACCGCAGCCCCACGTGCGCAGGACACCCGTCAGCCGCCCGGCCCGTCATGCACCCACCCCAAACAGCCAGCGGGCTGGCGCCCAGACCGCAGCTCGTGTGCCCGCACAAGGGCCGTACCGCACCAAACGCCGCGGGTGGCCAAACTCCTGCCCCAGCCCGAATCTGGCAGGGCCAGCCTGAGCTGGGCTGGCACATACCTTCCCAAACACAGAGGGGCTCGTTGCAAAGAGGCTCCCAAACATGGCCTTGGCAGGGCGCTAGCCATCAGCCATCAGCTTCCCCACGCCTCGCTGCGAAATGTGCTCAATCTGAAGTGTTGACAGCGTGTTTGTCACGCGGCTGTTCGCCAGCTCCAGATGGATGTGTAGGGGCACCGTCTCCAGTGGAGCCGCCCCGTCCGTCCCACGGGGCCCGAGGGATTCACTTGCCGGAATCAACGGGCCAAGGAAGCTCACAAGACTGCTGCCCGCATCCTCATCCACAATTTAACGCCACGTTGCTCGAGATGCTAAAACAGGGGAGCAGGCAAAGGGGGCCTGGGCAGGCTGCAGGACAGGGCACCCTCACATTTTAGGGTAAGAATAGCTGACGGAGAACCGGAGCCATCAAACCTCCCCACCTTCCGGCTGGCCGCCCACCCTGACTTTTTACCAGCTCCAAAATACAACTGTGAAAGGACCCTTGTGCCCACAACGGGTTTGGCAGCTCACAGGAGCATCAGAAGGACTAGATCTGGCTCCAGCTTTACCAGCTCCTGCGGCTGCTGTCAAATTAAAGGGCTCTGGTTGAAGCCTGAAAGGCAGGAAGGATGCTCTGCCGCGGCGGCCGCACTACAGCCAGGTAAATGAGACGTGCGGGGAGATTGCGGGAGGCGGCTTCTGATGAGATGAAGCTCATTTCTTTTCTGAAGGGGGAAATTTGGCGACAAAAAAGGATCAGCGCTGAAGAAGGTGTTAAAAGCGCTGTACTTGAATATCGGAGGGCAGAGGAGAGCTGCCACCTCGTTGTCCGCTCCACAGCCTCCTCATAGGAAGCCTCATCTCCTTCATTAACGGGATCAATAAAACTCATTTCCCAACAGGTAATGAAATAGTACCTGTCTGCTTACAGCCACGCAGACAACGGGCGAAATCGCTCCCGTCCTCCCCCGCGCGTCCCCTCGCAGCCCATTGCTGCCTTCCCAGCACAGCACATCCATACACGGATGGCCGGTGCCAACAATGCCATGCAGAGAATAACGGAGCAGATGGCACTGCTCCCGGCAGCCGGGCCGCTCTCCCCGTCCCCGGGAGCAAGCGCCGTCCCCAGCCCCGGCGGCAGCGGAGGGCGAAGGACGGTGGGGGGACACGTGAAATGCGCGGCACCGGTCCTCTGCGCTCAAAATCCTGCCGCGGTTTGGCTTGGGTTTTCCTTTGAGGAATGGGTTTAATATGGAGTAAATTGAATTTAACCTTTGCTGTAAATGGAGGCGTTTGTTTCTCTGAGTCCCAGGGGAGATTTCATTAATTACACTGGGCCCAGTGGCCAAGCTGGCAAGAAATTTGTTTCCAAGGAGAGAAAAGCAAGCCAAAGACAGACTTCAGTATGGTTTTCAGATACAACAGAAAAACAAAACAAAACAAATGTCAGCATTAGGGCTTACCAGTGAATTTTACCACCTGAAATGTATCTCTGAGAACTACGTGCAAGCTGCCCGCGGAGAGCAGAGCCAGGACCAAGCTGCAGGACGGCAGTGCCCAGCATGGACCGGGCTCAATTCGCTCCTGCCTGTGGTCCTCCCAAACCCACAGCACCCATGGGCACACACCAAGGTGCAGAAGCCTTCCTCCTCCAGTCCAGCCCGGTCCAGAGCCTGGAGAGGAAAAGCCCCTTCCCAGCGAGGGGTCTCCAGATTTCTATTTTCTCCCAAGCAATGCTGAGGTTGAACTGAGTCCCACCAAGAGCTTCATGGTCCTCCATCTTCTGGGTTGCTTCCTCAAGGACTGGAGGTGCCAGGGCAGGGCTCTGGCAGCACCAGTTTGCTAGGAAACGCAAGGACTCCTGCCAGAGACATGTCCAGAGCACCTGGGAAGGGCTTCAGTAGAAGCTGCTGAGAGGAACCCACGCTGGACTCAGGCAGCAACACTGCTCACTCGGAGCCGTGACCGTTCCCAACGACACCACCTCAGCTACAGCTTCAGTGAATTATTTTCGGTGCTGATTGGGTAAGATTTGACTTTAGGAACAGAAGCTATTCCAAAATAAGCCTTTGGAAAAGGCGACAGTGCCAGTAAAAACCCACGTGTGAAGGGGGACACCAGCTCAACTCTCCAGGTTCAGACATGTCTGGGAGGAAGGGAGGAAAGGAGCAAAGGAGGGCAGTGCTTCTCAGTGACTTCACTTTGCTAATTAAACCAGCTCTGAGCTTGCTGCTGGGATGAAATCACTTACCAAAAGCCAGTGTACCGATTCCGAAATGAAGCCTGGGAACAGAAAACATTGCTTGTGGCTGGAACCGATCTGTTTCTGCTCTTCTCCATGTGTCCAAGCGAAATAATTCCTTTTTCGTTCATCTGTCCTCAAGAAAGCCTAGAAGAGGAGAAGAGATAAATGATTAACATAATCTAAATATACAGATTGTCTTCATTCTTAGAGCCTTTGTGACACACTCTCTTGGGAAATATTCCCAACTCCAATGGAATTTCGCTCCGTTCTTCTCAGATCTTATACTGCTCTTGTGAAAGACATAAAGCCTTTCGCAGTCAGCAGTGATGGTGTCAACAGCTGTGCCACGGTGAGAACGCAGCAGGCGTCTTGGAAATACAGGTAGACATGGAAATGGTCTAGTGGTGTTTGAATTGCAGCTATGAAGCCATAAAATTCCTTACCAGTGTTCCCGTGTCCAGTTATCCAGGATAGTTCAAGCATCGGCCGTGTGGAAAGGCAGGGTTCCAGCCCATCATGGTGCCGTGGCAGCCGCCAGCTCCAGCCGGGCTGTGCCGTGGGACGTCCACCCCCATGGCTCTCCCAATCCACGCGTTGATCTTTCGCTGGAGAAGGTGAAGCTGAGGCCGGCTCTGCGCAGCGCTGGGAGCTGCTGGTTTGCCACAAAATATCCACACTTGCCGAGAGCCTGTGGGGCTTGGGCTGAGACCTGGACCGCTCATCACTCTCTTGGTAGGAGCAGGCACAGGGCCCGGCCCCTCCGCTGGCCTTACCCCGACCAGTAGCACGGCAGGGTGGTGGGATCATCTCAGCTGTGTATAGCGGTCTCCAGAGTGAGGATTTTGCAAATCTAAATAAACCCATCGTGGACAGTTACTTGAAGAAGTTAAGAAAAATACCCGGCGAAGAAACCAGATGGGATTTAGTCTTGACTGTGGAAGAAAACCTGAACTTCGTACCGCTGTCTTTTGAATAAATGCTACCGCCACTAAGAACTGCAACACGTTTTCTACGCAGACAACGCAGTTCAGGCTTGGATTTACAGGTTATCCGCAGAAACGCAGGTGTCTGATTTCTCAGGGAACTGGGAATCTTAATTTCCTTGTGCCACTCTGAAAAGCACAGATTTCAGATCCAGCAAATACTTCTGCATTTTAAAACTACGTTAAATAAATGTTGTGTAGCTTTACTAATTGCAGTGATGGCAAACTAGGAAAAAAAAGGAATTTCCTCTGAAGGAAGGCTGGTGATTCCATGCCGATGCAGAGCCGCACCGAAGCCCAAGTGCTGTCCAAGCCCCGCATTTTGCCGGTGCCCTTCTCCGCACCCCGAGGCGTCACACCGTCCCTGCTCCCCCGATGCGGCTTGGGGCACGGATCTGCGCTGAACCTGACGAGACGAGGATGCAGGAGGGGAGCGCGGGGGGATCTTCCCAAGCAGCCCATTTCAGCACTAGACAGAAGAGTAGGGGGAAATGATTTTTTTTTTTTAGAACTATTCAAAAAATTAACCCAGCATTCTCTAGGGACAGAGGAGAAAAAATGAGACACATTTGTGCAGCTTCGAGTTCCCCCACTTGTTGCATCCAACTAAAAAGCTGTTCAGGCTTAATTTACCCATTCTAAATCACCTTGATAATTAGTCAGGATAAAGTGAAACTCTCGCCATGCACTCCTGCATCTTCATTAATTCTAGACACTAACGTAGAGTTATGATTTGGAGGCTTTTTAAGAGAATTAAGAGATTTTTTTCCACATGCAAGACAGGTACCTGAAATTTCTATTGATGAATCTAATTAAAAGGGCGAGAGGAAATGATTGCTAAGTCCTTTGTGATTTCCAAAAGATATCAATATCTACAGTCATTAATTCATACTCACTCTCTCAAGTACTGCGCATTGATCAGCAATGAATTTTCATTGTTAATAGATCAAATACTCTCAATTAATAAGCGTTACTAATTGGATTTTTTTTTTTCTTTCTGTGAATGGCAGGACTGCACTGCAGGGATGCGTCACCTTACGCCGCGCGGGGCTGGCACTTGGGACAGGGCTAACCCGGTCCCGGGTGCAAGGGGAGCCAGGGGCTGCGGGGCATAAAAAGCCCCAAGCCATTGGCTTTTCCTCAGAAAACAACGTCAGGCTCAAAACATCTCTTTTTTCATCAGATCTTCCCCTTTCTTTCCACTTCTGTCCGTGGCAATGCCACGACAGCCCCAGCCTGAACCAGAAAACCTTCCCGTAGCAAGGCAACGCTCCATTCAACGCGCCGGCGCAGAGGACGCGGCGCTTTCAGGCCAGAAGGGCCAGGGCGTTATTTTCTGGGAAGAGCTCCCGGCAGCGTCGCGGGGTGCGGGGCAGAAAGGGGAGGCAGCTGGGGCGAACGCCCGCGGTGCCAGGGCTTGGGGACCGCAGCACCGGGCGCTGTGCAAACACCCCTGTAGATAAACAGGCGACGAGGAACCGCGGGCAGTTAGGCAGCCTTTAGGTTTAATAAAGCAGAAACGTGATATGGTAAGTGGAAAATGTGTTATGCAATAGAGGAAAAATAAATTTTCATGGTTGCTTGCAGAGCTAGAAACAAAGGCTGAAAGCTTAGGGAGAAAAATCTTTCGATCCCTCTCTCTGCTCCGACATCCTGGTGGGATGGGGATGCATCTCCAGCCCCAGTGAACCGGGGGTCTGTGCGGATCAAGAGGCCCTCACCTGTGCACGAGCCAAGAGGAGGGAAATTCCGGGGACCTGGAGTGGGGTTTGGCCGCGGTGAGGCTGGCAGGGCAAGAGCTGCCACTCTGCTTCCATTTCACAGCACCTGGCTTTTTAGCAAGACATGAGGGAATCAGTGTTTTCCTAATGGGAGACAATAAAGGGAGAACAAAAATTGGATTTGTAAGTCAGCTACTGCACACAACAGCAGATAAAAAAATTATGAAGCACTTATCAGGCTCAAACTCATTTTAGCGTTTCACAAAGACATGCCTGCAGTGGTTTGGAAGCCAAAGAAGTAGGAAAGCACATCTGCTTTGGCAGAGCCAATGCCTTCGAGCTCACGACATCCGTAAAGGCACAGGACACTGAGCTGCCGCTTCCCGGCTCGTGCTCCAACAGGGACCTGCAGCGGCAGGGCAAGGCCAGGCGTCCTCAGGGCCGGCGGCGACGGCACGGACCAGCCCGCGCATCCGCAAAACGGGCGAGCGTCTCCGCTGAAACGGAAAGTATGCACGGTATCGCCTGGCGCTTCCTATATACACAAGTTTATGTAATGCTGACATATGACAAAGAGCGGATTTCAACTGCAGCAGCTTTCCTGTAAGTAAAAGCTGGGAGCTTCTAAGAACTCCTCTGACTAATGTGGGGCAGCTCTTGGCTGGGATATGGCTGGAACATAAAACATGTCCTTCATCAAAGGGTTGCGCCTGCGACTGCAGCCGATAAATGCCAAAAAGAGCTCAAGTGAGCGGAATTGGAGGCTGGGAGAGCGCGGGACGTGCTGACTCCTGCACTCGCTGCCATTTATGACGCCGGGGGCCGGGACCCACATCTCCTCCGCGCAGTGCACGGGGAGCAAAGGTCCCAGAAGCTCCTGCAGAGGACGTCACCGCTCGCTGCTCCCACCCTGCACAGCCGCCCAGCTGCTCCTGGCATCCTCCGTGGTGGGTGGGGATGGGGGCACTCACACCTTCCCTCCCCAAACACCCCTCCCGGCTGCGGAGGAGGGGTCGCAGCCACTTCTGCCTTCACAAAAACAGAAGCGATGGCCATGATTCAGGATTTAGCTTCTTCCAGCAGAAACCACCTCCTCCCGGGCAGCACGGCAGAGATTATCCAATTATTTTCCAGGGAGCAAATGTAATCTTTATTTAATACACGTGGGATCTGGGCCTCAACATGAAAAAGAAATTCCCCTTGAAGTGTAATGCAGCCTGAATTCACATCTGCAAAATCTAATCAAAGGATGAAACGCACCCTTTTAACTTCAGAAAGAACATGACACGGGAAAGGCACGATGGATGGGGAGCCAGCCCGTGAGAGAGGGAATGACTCCAGGAAAACCATAGAGAGAAGATATATTTAAGAGAAGATCTCCAAGGATTCTCTTCTGTTCAGATATAAAATCAGCATGTTGCATTCTCCTGCCGTTCACCTCAACCCCTCCCCAGAAGGAGCAGAGTTTTTGGCAGCTCCAATGTGAGGCCAGCCCCAGCAGCGGGGAGGACAACCTCAGGCCGATATCGCATGCGTTAAGAAAATCATTGACCAATTCATTGAGAATTTAGCTGCTGGCGGTTCCATCTGTCCTTTCCCCAAATAAATGGTAAAAAGGAAATCCATGGCTGCAGAAGGCAGCAGCTGAAGAGTGAGGAAACACACAAGCTATTCATTTCGTGGTAGATCTTCTGACAGAAACCAGACGCTCACCCCCCTCCGCAAGCAGCCGAAGATCAACCGTTCCCACACCAGGACCTGGAGCTCGTTGCACAATGCAGTGGCTGCACCATCACTAGAAAACCATACGTATCTGAGAGACGTTCCAGGGATTGGCCCTTACGAGCTGCTGACCTGGTGTAACCAGTAACCAACGTTTCGGAGGAACAAGCAAACATTAAACCAAAAACCAAAAAAGTTGCACGCACACCCAGCAACCCTACTGAAACTGCCAGGAGCTGCAGCGTCCCGCCCGGCCTGGAGAGGCCGGCGGCTCGGATCCCTCACAACGGCCGATCTCCGCAGGCCCAAATCGCAGCTCATCAGAGGACCATCCTCACAAGTGGCTCACGCGAAGACAGCAGCTGCCCTGCGGTCCGGCCCCGGGGGCTCTGCTCTCCCCTCCCACCCAGGCGAGGACCGAGTGCAGGTGTTACTTCAGTGTGGCAGAATACCGGAAAAATTACTTCTGGCTCTCGATCTCCTGGGAAGGGGAAAAACGCAAGCTGCTCACCTTGCTCTGCTTCACGCTGCGCAAGCAGGGAGCAGGGCGTTTCCAGCCCATCGCTGCACCTCAGGGCGCGTACGGTGCCTGGGACATCCACATCACCCCATCAGTTCCTCGCAGACATCTTCAGTTTGTCCTTCCTAAAACTGCCCACACTCATCACCAAGTACATCCCTGCTTGTGAGTAAAGGATACCCAGACTGGGAACATAGAAATTAAATCAGATAATTAATCAAAAAATGTAACCACAAACATGAAAATTAAGAGAGAGATTAACCTGGAAGAGAAGATGGTTTTCACTAGAGAGGGGAGAGCTATGAGCTCACACAATACACCCACGATGTCTTTGGGGCTCTTCACGCTCTTCACCACCAGTTGTGGGCTTTTTGAAAAATAACAACAGCTCCTCATTTTCACCCCACCTACCCTACAGCCCCCGCAGCATCTTCCTCGTTTTGCGCGTGCTTTTATAACGTACTCACATGTAAATAAGCGAGTGAGGTGTTCGCTAGGTATGCATACCTTCATCTCCATTTTCCCAGGATTTAATCATTCTAGGTAATCAAGACCATTCTGTTTGTGCGTCAATAAACGTAATCGTTCGCTGCCCAGACAGCACAGCGCCTAGACAGGCTGAAAGGATTGTCTTTGTGCTCCGTACTTCACAGCCAAATGCTGCATTGACCCGGTATGGAAAGCACAGTCTTACCTCTAATTACACCAAACAGAACTCTCTGCCTATTTACAGCTCTGCCTGAGCTCAGAGCCTGCACTGGGCCACGCAAGGCAGGCAGGCAGGGTCTGCGGTTATAGAATCATAGAACAGAGCCACAGAAGGGTTTGGGCTGGAAGGGACCTTGAAAGCCCACCCAGTCCAACCCCCTGCCAGGAGCAGGGACATCTCCAACCAGATCAGGTTGCTCAGAGCCCCGGCCAACCTGGCCTGGAATGTTTCCAGGGATGGGGCACCCACCGCCTCTCTGGGCAACCTGGGACAGTGTCCCACCGCCCTCAGTGTAAAACATTTTTTCCTTATGTCCAGTCTGAGTCTGCCTCCCTCTGTTTCAGAACCGTTATGTGCAAGCAGACATGCACGGACACCCTACGTGCTGGCTCCCCGCTGAGGGAGAGCAGACTGATGCACCGTGACACCAGTTCAGCGTGCCAGCACCACTACCACTGCTGTGCAAAGCACAGCCCCGCCACTTCTCACCTGCTTTATCACCCCCAAACCAGGCCAACGCAGTGAATTAATCAACACCGAGGGCTCGATTCTCCTACAGCAACAGCAGACGAGGGTTATCCCTGCTGGGTACCACCGGGCCTCACGGCAACTGGCAGCCAGCTACAGCCCTCTCCTCTCAGCTACAGCCCCCCCTCCCACGTGCACACGTGTTGGGTGTTCCGTACCATAACCTAAGGCTGTTTTTAATCAGCTGGCGCGTGAACGTCACCAAACCCACATTTCATGTCAGCTCTCCATCTGAGAAAAAAAGTGAAGAGACACTCCCAGAAAGTCTTTTCCTTGACAAAAGTAACAACATCAATAACATCATTTTCCCGTTGGAAAATTTAAATAAATCCAGGGTCATTCAACCATCCGATTCCGAATGCCAGTACTATAAACAAATGTCAAAACAAGTAATACACCAGGGAAATTCAAAGTGTATTTTAACTAAAACTATTCCAATTCCAAATATAAGTCAAATCATTACCACAATTAACACTACATGATTTTTTTTTTAAGTGAAAGAATCCTCTTCAGCAAGTTACTATTGTTTTCCAAGTATTGGATTTTGCATCATTTTCAATACACCATAAAATAACAGCAGAAAGAGCATTTGACCACATTTCCAACCTAATAAAAAAAAAAAAATCCAAGGTAAATCAAGAGTTTTTGAGTTAGGCTGTTGGATAAGAAGAGATAAGAAAATTAACTGTGCATCCTGAAGAGCAGTAGCAGAAACCAACTCTTTTGCCCTAGCACCCCTGCAGCACTAGCATGACTGCTGACAGACAAATCCCCGCTGAGAACCGGGATAACGTTTCTGAGTGTGCACCACGGCTGCTCTCAGACACAACTTACTGACTCCATAAATTCCAAAGCCAAAAGATTCCAGTCCAGCAGAAACAGACCCACAGGAGAGCACGGGCTATGGCCACGGTGCACAGACCACATACAGTCAGACATCAGCAGAGTAAGTGTAGCAGCACAAAGGGAGAACTGCCTGGGAATTCAGCATTGGATTAAACAGATTTAAGTTCTCAAAGGCAAATCGAAGGAAAATCATTAGCAATTTGGCTTTCTGTGTCATCTTCTTCAGCCATGTCAACGTTCCACTTCAAGTTCCAGTTTGAAACATCAAGCCTTGTGCTCTGCAAACTGCAACGAGAAGGAAAAATGAGAGATAATTACGATCTGCATCTACATCGATCATGCCCTTTTTTTTTCCTTTTAATAAATAAGATACTTTTTAGTATTAGATTGTCTTCATGCTCTGTGCTGGCACATAGAAATACATGCAGATAGAATAACACAGTTTATGGGTGGGATTGTGTGATAGTAGCTGGTGGTTCCTGAGAACAAAAACTAAGCCTGCAACAAGAACCCAAGACCTAGCACGCATCCCTGAGCGATGGATATCCCGAGACCTCCAACAGCATTTGTAAGGACCGGCTGGCGCTTTGCTCTGGTAGCAATACCTGTGGGCTCTGTTCATTGCCTGCCAGGAACGGAAGGAAATTGTCCTTCCTCTCCCCAACAAATAATTATGCCCATGCAGGTTGGAAGGATTTTAGTCTTCCATTGAAGCTCTGGAGAAGAGACACAATTCGAAGTTGAGGCAGAGTGCCCAAGTAGGCTTGAGGTATCTGGTTCACACACTCAGAGCTAAAGCTGCCACGAGATTTCACATCAAGAGGCATTCTCCTGCAGACCCGAAGGTCAGGGACCTCCTTCTGGGAAAAAGAAAGGACCTTCCACACACCGTGAGCTGCTTCCTAGGATCATCGGGGAAACTAACCTAATAATGGTTTCTGAAATTGCAGAACCCAAAGACATTGGCAACCCCCTTGATGAGTCACAGCGTGGTAAATACAGAGTACAGTACGACACGGCATATCCTGCCACGAAATACGGGGACATCGAACTGCCAGCCTGCAGCTGCCAAAGGGGATCAATCAGACCGACGTACTGTTCAAAACCAAGTGCCCACACTTCATATGTCTCAGCTATGACTAATCCTTTCCAGCAGAGTAGGGGAGTAGAAGCAGTGCTTATAAACAAGCTAGCCTTACTCAAATGTTGGACTTACTGTCTGGTAGAAGCTCTTTTCTTGAAGCTCCTTAACATATTTCAACCCTCTCTAAAACTACGACATGAAAAATCTGAAGCACACACCAAGCACTTGGATGCCTGTAGCAGTCTCCCCTCAGGCTAACTTCAGCGGCCATCCCCATCACCCAGACCCCAGGGATGCCTCCTATGCTCTATCTGAATCCACGTCAATTCAAATCATGACTGACAAGGATTGTAAACCTTGCTGCACAGAGAAACCCTACACTGAAAGCTTTAAGACACACACTCTGCACGGGACATCCATGAGTAGCTTAAAAATTACGTGAGGTAAGAACTACCAGGAGACAGTGTAGTGAGAAAGGCAGAGGAGTAGAGGGGAAATTATTTTTAGAGCGACAGCACTAAGATGACAGCCCACTTACCGCAGCTTTCAGAGCCTGATCTAGGTCTTCCAGTAAATCTTCTTCATCTTCCAAACCAACTGACAGGCGAATTAATGTCTCACTGATTCCAAGAGCTTCTCTATCTTCTTTAGGCACTGAAGAGTGAGTCATGATGGCCCTGAAGGAAAAAAAAAATAGCCTTTTTTCTAAGAAGTTTTTACTTTTATCAGTAGAGACCAAATAAATTGGTTTCCTGCCAGCATCCTCTGAGATTCCATGAAGATTTTACACCTTTTGTGTACCACCTGCTGGTTAACTCACAGATGGAAAGAGATCGTACCATCAGTTACTGTAAATTATGCGAACTGCAGACAAGTCAGCAACTTGTATCTCCCAGCATTGCAGCACAGTATTTCCAAACTGCAAATGATGAGTAAGAAGTGGATACTTAACAATCTGGAAATGAGAAAGGAGAAAATCCAATTCCTCTTCCTTCCAGAATTTTTTTTTCCCCTAAAAAAAGAGTATCTAAAAGCTCCGTTTTAAGCATGCGAAGAAACAGCTATAGTATACAATCTCCAGTATAAAATCTCCTGACTTTTTTTTTTTTGACTTCTAGTTTCTCAGATCACTCAAACTGTACTCACTTACTGAAGAGTTTATTCTCTCCAGCTATGGAGGATACAGGTAAGAAACTACTTCCCCCACGTGCTGAGTCACTGACATCCACCGATTCGCAATTACCTTTCAACTGCTCGAGTGTTTTAAGATTTGCTGTTAGTCTAAAATGAGAACTGAGATGATTTAGCGTACAAGTTTAGTCATAACTTCCCACGTGTCTTTTTGAAGAGTAAATTGGATTCAAGTAAAATAATCTAATTCCATAAAAATCCTATTTTTAACCTTTTAACCTAGACAACTAGGTATTACTAAAATCCCACAAAGTTTCCCTGACAGGCAGGCAGCTGCGGTTCGGTGCAGCATACTGAACATGCCCTCTTGTGTAAGCAGGCAGAATGGCAGACCTTCCTCAGCAGCGTGACCACAGCTGCTCAGCACCGCTCACTCAAACGCACCCATTTCTGGCATTTCTTATCACAGAAAAAAATTGTGTCTCAGTCTCCCAGTTAAAACCGAGAGCGTGGAAATTCTTTCACCACTGCATTCTTACGCTCACAAAAGTCACACGCATTTCTGGGTTTTGTGCCATACAACATACTATCCTTCAATCTCAGTTACAGGCAAAGTATCTTGGCTTTGTGTACTAGAAAATTTTAGAACTCCCACAATTTTTTTTTTTTTGTGTTAGTCTGTAGCTTTTTTAAACTTTTAAAATGAAGAATGACTTACGGATGCTCTGCTAGGCTTTCATATCCACCCAGACTCTCAGCCAGTGTGAAAAGCTACAGGAAAAATTAAACAGACATTAACATAAGAAGCGTAAGGTTATGAATGCTTAGAAAGAGACAGTTAAGGAAAAAGGAAGGTTTAGAGGTTTGCTTGGGGTTTTTTTCTAATTTTTTTCTCTGATAACTTTTATACTACGAAAGGTATTAGCTGTAATTAGGGGGAAAAGTGTACATTGAGCAGGTAAGAGCTATGAAGAATTGGAACAGACTTGTCCTAAAAAGCCTCTGAAGAGCCACTGATGCAAAATCAAAATTTAAACCAGCCCGTGTTGAGCCAATATATGTTCTTTAAGAAAAGAAAAAATATATAACTAAACCTATCAACCAAACATCCTCTTTCCAGCCTGGTTTAAGGAAACGAGTTAACTTTTGTACCAACCTAGCGACACACTGATGGTTAATCAGGTCAAAGGGCTGAAGTGAATATACTCACAAGGGACTACTTCTCCTGGAATGTATTCCCTCATACTTTTTGTCAAAGCTGGTACTTCTCCTGTGCCAGGACTAAATGCTCTCTCTCTCATGTAAAAGGATATTTTGTGGGAAAATAGTATTTTTAGTAAATTCATTTCCAGTGGATGACATTAGTTGGCAATTAAGTAAAATAGAGAGGAGAAGGAAGTTCTAATTTACCTTTGGTGATTATTATTGATTTGTTTTTCCAAAAACAAAAGAGCAAAAACACAAGAGCAGGATGCAAACTAACCAGAGATGAAGACCAGCAAACATATTAAAGAGTACAGGTAGAATAAAATATATTTAAAAGACAAAAGCAGAAGCCTATAGTTTAGGTAAAACAAACACACAACTATTCTCCAGACTGAGGGACTCCCTCTTTGCTTCATGACTCATCATTTCTCAGTGGGTTTTTCTCCTGATGAGTGCTTTGAAATGTTACAACAGTATTACACCAGCCACAGTTTCTCTGCTTTCAAATCCTACAGGTATTTTTGGAAAAGGCTGGTATGTAGACCCTTATTAGCAGCAATGCCTGGGCTAACCTGGGCATGCTGCACCCTACTGTGTCAACAAATACTTCAAGTGAGCTGAGACATTCTTTTCTTCCCTCTCATTAGCCTCTCATTTATAAATAATCTATTATTTAGAGATGGTTACACCCAGAAGACTTTAGGAGCTTTGCAAGCAGAGAGAAAAAAAATTCTCCCCGCCCCTAGAAAACCCACTTCCTTCCATTATTGCCCTCCAAAGGGCAGAGTCAAGTCTTTAAGGCAGTGTGTATTTACCATCATTTACCTTTAAATTCTTGAGAAAGGCAGCAGCATGTTCGAGACGTCCTTTAATGTAAAAGGTGACCATGCCAGGACAGCCAGTACACTGCCGCTTGATCAGCTCATGCTGCGGGTGGGAAGGCAGGCCTGAAATTTGTAGAAGTTGCTTTAAGTTAATTGTTGTCACTTCAAAGGGCAAAGAAGCTCGCCCTCAGCCCCCTGCCAAGGTGGACACCTAACCCAGAGTCACCAGATGGCAAGGGTGCACCAATGACATGTAGTGTTACAGTGCTCAGATCCGTCACTCCAAGGCGTCGCCCGCTCTGAAGTGTTGCCAACCTACCTGGGAAAATTACTTTCTCCACCCGGGAATGTGACTCAAGAAATCGAGCAACAGCTAATGCGTTGTGGAAATGTTGTTTCATCCGGATTTGTAGCGTCTTCAAACCACGGTTGCACATGTAACAGTCAAAGGGAGATGGAACAGCTCCAAGAGCTACAGAAATAGAAACAAAATTCCACATAAAACAAAGGGGAATTTTTTTCAGAATAACTACAGTCCTAATTTCAAAAATTTCTGAAGTTAGAACAAGACTAGTGGAAAGACATCCAATGCAACCTGCCTTCACAGAATCATAGAATCAAAATGGTTTGGGTTGGAAGGGACCTTCAAAGGTCATCTAGTCCACCTCCCCTGCCAGGAGCAGGGACATCTCCAACCAGATCAGGTTGCTCAGAGCCCCGGCCAACCTGGCCTGGAATGTTTCCAGGGATGGGGAATGGATTCCTCATCTCGCATACATGGGATGTCAATTAATGAGCTCCATTAACAAGCTGAACACCTTCAAGGATTAAATTTACTAGACATAATATGCCTTTACTCCTTCTGTTGTAGACAGGACGCAGAGGAACACTGTGCAGAAATATATTTATTACAATTAAGAGGCAGTAAAATCGTTAAAGTCAACCTATATATGAAAATTCTACATTAAGCATATCCCCTGATGTGTCAATGAGTTTAAAAACTTCATATGTTCTTGACACGAGTTACATGAATTTAAATAAATGCATAATTTAAAGGTTGGTATGCCTCTTCGTGTTTTCCAGCAGCAGTTCGGAAGTGGAGACCAGCGTTATAACTGGATTTGGGAGAGAAGCCACAGAGGCATACTGAAAGCTATTGTGTCTGCATAAGGCTATGCTATGTAGTGGTTAAAAGCAGGGAAGAGAGTTTGGGTTTCCTCAGGTTTCCCTCCAGTCATTCACACTCCTGCACATTTACATGCCCCAGGTACATCCCTAGAGAGATTCCATACTTGTGTGCACGCAACATGCTTCCCATTCCGAGACGGTATATTTGAATATGATTCATTTCAAGGTATTTCCTAGATTAACTACTTACAGTTTTGTAAGAATTTGAGCCTTTCGTAGAGATCATCACGGTTTACTGAAACAAGTCCCATCACAACATCACTGTGCCCTAAAAGTGCAAGGAGAAGACAAGAATCAGCCCCTGCATCTGCTCAAAGGTTCTGCCACAAACCCCTATCCTCTCAGCCTTGGTGCTAACACAGTCCCGTTTTCACGAGACACTGGGTTCCTTCTCCTTGCTACAGCTGTCCTTCCTGTGCAGCACACAGAAGGCAGATTTCAGCTTTTTCTAAAGCTCTGGTCAGGGGTGTGCCCTGCTGCGTGCTGCACGCACGCCCCCCGATGCTTCCCAAGCCCACCGCCGCTAACTGCCGGAACGCAGGACATTGTGCGGGAATGGAGCAGCACCAGGCTGCTGTCCTGGTGAGAGCAAACGCCAGCCAGAAAACCTCCACTTCCACCCACCCCACCAGGGACGTGCCGGTCCAGCACAGCCACGGCCACGTCAGCTCCCGGCCTGCCTGGGAAACGGCACAGGGAGCGTGCTTTCGGGCAGGCTCCAACACAGCCGCCTGAAACCTCCTCTGAACCTTTATTTAATTTCCAGCAGCTACCTTCTGCTGATGCCGCTTGCTTTGCTGTAGCCAAATTAAAGGCAACATGGCTATAAACACCTCCAGGCCTATTACCTGAAGTCAGGTCAATATTCCTCCTCCCAGGGACAGTGTAGGAGCTATGAAGACTAATGGTCCATCTGAGAACTACTGGCAGACACGCTGGCTTTTGTGAAGTGCCCGCAGCCAGAATGCCTTTTAAACAGCCAGCCTGAGTGGTGCTGAGCTCAAACTTACCGTTCATGTATTTGGTTGCAGAATACATACAGATATCAGCCCCCAGAGACAAAGGACGCTGAAATGAAATGAAAATAACAGGTCTGATTAAAGCTTGTGTGCACTCTGGTTCGTGTCAAGCTATCCAGAAAGGCTACGATCCAATATAGAAAACCACAGCACAAAACTTAACACCTTAAACACAAAAACCTGAGAACAAGGATAGATAGAACATGTGACAAAATAAAAAAAATAGTACAAGGAAACACTCTGTATTGAAGATAAGTAAAATAAAAACAACTGACAATAAAATGTGATCTAAAAGCACTGATCTAGTTCCCACCGGCTTCAGGGAGAGGAGTGATTGAACGTCTAACAAACAGCCTGTTCATGTTCGTGAAAAAATAGTTACATTGCTTAGCTGAGCCTGGGGTAAGTAACAGTATTCACTCTAAAGTGTATTTCCTTAGAAAACGAAGGCCTCAACACGGTCTGCAAAGCAAAAGAAACATTGCATTGTTTTCTAGATATCAGTATAGGCGTTACTGCACCAAAAGAGCAACTGAAAACCTGAAGAAACCGCAAAGGGTTTTGTTCCTTCCTTAACCTCCCAGCTTTCTTCCCAGAAGCCTTTTGAAGGCGAGGCAAACTGAGGTGTTGATGGGCAAGAAGCAATGAACAATATTTTTTTTTAATCAGTCACTAAGTAAAGGACTTTGCACATAACATGAGCTTATTACGAAGACTGAAGAGTAACGAGATGTTAAAAGGTAACCAAACAGGCAGATTTAGAATAAAAGACTGCTGCTGACAGATCGGGCACGGATGCCTATCCAAAGAACACGGATAACGCACACTCCTAGCGCGCAGCCAAACGGCAGCATAAACAGCAGTGCCTTTG
Source organism: Tetrax tetrax (assembly GCA_009806455.1). Lineage (NCBI taxonomy): Eukaryota > Metazoa > Chordata > Aves > Otidiformes > Otididae > Tetrax > Tetrax tetrax. The sequence continues at coordinate 742,461 of WHYT01016787.1, forward strand.
ACATTCGATAGTGCTGTATAAATCACTAAAACTATGCTCTGGGAGCACAGTGCATCAGCAGCCAGCAGTCTGGAGGGGCTTAAGGACATTACCCATTACGCTTACCAGAATTAATCATTACAGCTGGCTTTCTGTTAGCACCAGGCCAATAAAAGACACATTAACTAGCTCATACTTGTAGATGCTCGCTTTTCTTCTTCCACACGTCTTTCCAAAGTAACATAAATTGCAGGGGGAACATCACCAAGCCTTTGGTATGTACAAGACAAACTCAAGTGCTGCCTGTAGTTAAGCATTAACAGTTTCTGTAAAGCTCTCAATTTATAAAGATCTCAGTACCCTTAAGGAAAAATAAAAAAAAAAGACACCTTGCATTTTGCACTCATTAAAAAGTTTTACTTTAGACCTAAAATACAAGGGATCAGCTTGGTCACCTGGAAAATATACCTGAGTATTTCTAACCCATGTTAAGAGGAACAAGACTTCAAAGTTCCTTATTCTGAAGCATTTTTAGAACTTAATAAACTGTTTTCACTTCACGTATTCTAGTTGTAAAAGCAGAAAAGTTATGCCAGTTGTTAGAGATCAAAATTACAAACTTCTAAGCCACAAATTCACCAAAATATCAAGGAAAAAAATAACTTGAATGTCTTAAAGAAAGATTTAACAAAGTTTGCTTGTTTTAACTTTTTTCTTCCATTACCTTTTTTAGAATATCAGGTGGCCCAGAAAAGATCATAAACAGCATACACAAAATAATGGGTATAAAAAGGCCAAAGTTAGAAAACATGACATTTTTTTTAACAGGCCTGTTACGATTTCCATCAGGGAGAACTAAAACCCAGGATTTTTGAATGATGGAGCCATTCTCCCAATGGCTTATCTGACTGTCCTGCTTCAGGCTAGCTTTAAAATACCTTGCATACCTTCTTTACTATCGTAAACAGCAACAGTAGAGGGGTTGTATTTAGAGACAGAACAGGTAAAACCGTAAAACTACAGTTTCTTGGTGGTGCTTCCGTTTTAAAAATCTGTCTTTGAACGCACCAAAACAATGGACAAACAAACAGAGCGCTTACCTGGAAATACGCAGACATGAAAGTGTTGTCTACCACCAGCAGAACATCTTTGTGCTTATGCACTACATCTGCACAGGCCTGGATGTCAATGACCTTCAGCGTGGGGTTTGTGGGCGTTTCAATCCAAACGAGCTGCAGTAATTCAACATCAGAAAACATCAGTGTAGAGATTTCACAACGCTGGTGATGACACATGCGCAAGACAAACGTTAACTCACTGAAGAATGGTAAAGCTTCTTGGGAGAGGCAATATTCTCCACCAAAACAACTGATGTGTGGGAAGAACATTAAAGCTTTTGAAAACCCAAGTGTATCACCTCCGAAGAAAGTCTGATTTAGCCAGAAGAAAGACTTTACATGTAAAAGTTTGTAAGCCTTTTCCAGCTGAATTATCGTCCACTGGAGCAGGGGATTATCTGCTGCAGTGCCATGGAGCACCTCGTCCAGCCTTGGTGTTCCCTCTGCTGTTCCTTGCCTATTGCCTCCTCCTCTCTCTCTGGTATTTTTTGCCCTTCTTAAAATGTTTTCAGTGAGGCACCACAAACATCACCAAGTGGCCTGCAGTGGGGACGTGCTGGAGCCAGCTGTGCTGTGCCCCAACCTGTTCCTGCAGAGGCCAGCCCTGCGGCTCCCTGTGCTTGACTCATACAAATTATTTTATTCTAGCCCTTGCTAATGACATTAAGCAAGTAAGTTCAGCAATTTCCCTCTCCCCTACCTTGGTCTCTGGTGTAATTGCAGCTTCCAGGCATTCCACTTTTGTGCAGTCAACAAAAGCTACATTCAAACCCATTTTCATGGCTACTTCTCTGAAGTATCTGTTTGTGCCTGAAAAAACAAACAAAATCAAACACAACAAAAGAGATCAGAGACACAAAATAAAACAACTGCCTTAACTTCCCTTCACTGATCCCCAGTCTCTTGTATGCATCCACGGAAAGTCAGGAGGGTACAGTTTTATGTCACACACTATGAATGGCACATTAGTATTTCTTTATTTCTAAAAAGTTTAAGGATTGCTGCAGTTTTAAACACCATGGAAAAGTAATAATGGGAATAGGGAATCAGAGTGATTTATGACCTTTCAATTAACAGCTGTTCAGGGCTTTTTTAATCAGAAAATTAAGTAGATCCCTTTTAGTTTGCCTGCTTCTAACTTTTCCTCCAGCCCTTTGCCATGCACAAGCTAGCACTTCCGGTTTTTATACCCTCTTTCCCCAGCCTCGCTTTTAATAACTTTTTTCAACCACATATTTTCAAACTCTTTGTTCTATTTAATAAGCTTAACTGAGAATCTGGGAAAAGCAGAATCAAGGGGAAGACTCCAGCTAGTGTGTTTCTTATCATTCCACTAAACAAACACGCAGCGAGGAACACAAAGAAGTGATTATTTTCCTCCTTTCTGTCTTTGAAGGCTTTCATTGGCAAGACTGAAAGAAGAAACTGAAAAAAACCAGTTGATCACTAGACATGCAACATACTGACTATCAGGGAGCACCGCCTGGATTAAAAATTCATTCGCTAGGACTTTCTGCCAAGGTTATTCAACATTTACTAACTTACGCAAAACAGCGGTGTGCCATCTAGCCATAAAGTCATAGTACGTGCAGGGTGTTACTCTGCGCGCTACGCCTGAATGATTTTATCTTTTAAGGAAATAGTTTTACTTCTACAATAAGCTACACATTATAACCTCTCTTGTGCTGTAAGAAGTTTATTCGAGCACAGGAAATTTTCACATCGGCTATCAACTCTACAAACACAAACTGTGGAAGTTGCCTTATAGTAGTCTTACAAACTTTTAACAACAGCACACTACCAAAAGCCTTTCCTAGCTGGAAATGAGAGGTTACACCGACAGCAGCCCTTTTAAGAAGTTGCAGCAATGGCTCAGAACTCAGAGGTGTCAATTACCTACAGCTCCTCCTCACACCTCCCAAAACTCGGTGTCGCTTAAACACGTCTCAGGCAATATGCTTTCCAGCATTGCCCGAGAGATTTCATTTTCTTTTACTGTTTTTCTGACAACCTTGAACACTGCAGCCTCGTTCGAGTTAGCAAGCACACTACTGCTGTCCTGTCTAGCCAGGCTTTTTACAAAAAAAAAACAAAAGCCCTAGAAGTTTACAAAGCCTTGTGTACCCTCGAGGGAGCCAGGAGGCTTGCCAGCACTCGGCACCCAGTGACTCAAAGGCTGCTATTGCAGGGCTGAAGTGTGACAGGCTGCACGGAGGAAGTGTGGTGGAGGGGTAAACCCCGCACGGCAAAAAGGAGTCAGCCCAGCAACAGCCAGGAAGTGGCTGAGAAAGGACCAGGCTGCAGCGCGCAAGAACGCGAGCAGGAAAGATGACTAGGAACAGCCAGAGGAGCACAGCTGAGAGAAAAGAAAGCGGGGACTTAGGGGACAAAGAGCCCCTAGTACCAGAGGGAACAACGAAGGGGCTGAACACATACTGGCCACGGTGGCCAGTGGCAGATCTGCAGACGTACCACGGCACGGGTGTGAGCTCTACTGACTAAGGCTGTCTGCGGGGAAGCCGGTCTCTCTGCAGTAAAAAGGTGAAGAAAAAATCCAGGGAAGAAACAATGAAATCAACTTCTGCAGAAACCACTACAGGCTGAGGCTTTAATGAGCACTTGAACTGAGTTTGCTTGAAAAATACAACAATGGGCCTTTCTGAAGTGAGGAACTGAGGATACGCTTCAGCCAAATGACTTTGACCAAATTCTGCGGTGGGAGGGCTGCGAGCTAAAGGAGCAGATTGTCAGTAGAGATTCCTGCTGCCTTCACTCAACTGGGCTCCAGATGTACTGTGGAGAAGAGCTGTCTGGCCTGACACAACTAAGACATTAAAAGGGAATGCGTGCATTTATATTTGATACGTAAACACATACAGAACAGACTCGCAAACAGTAATCACTCCGAGCGATGGGAAAGGTGATTACTCTTGCTGAGAGGTCTTCCAGCTGTTGCGTGGGAAAACGCTACCTGTTGCTGGCCTCTCTAACCCTCCTTTGAAAACAAGCAGATCATATCTCCTTGTGCCAAGGCCTAGAAGCAGTTGGAGGGAGAAAAGCTGACACAGGAGCCAGGCACTGAGGACACCAAAAGTCACAGCAGACATATCCTGGCAGACTTCCCGACTACAGACTTCTGGGTTGCATCAGCCTCTTGAAGGACTCTGTTGCTAACGAGTTTCTTAGAAGAATGGATTAAAAAAAAAAAAAAAAGACTATACAAGCTCAAAACCTAGTCACTGATACATTCAGAAGACACGGGCATAACAGGCACAAGTTGTGCTTTCAGGGAAGACGACGGAATAGTTGTCTGAAACAGTCCAGACAAAATCCTGGTTGGTAAAGGGTCAAACCTAGCACAGGAATAGTAGAAAGCTGGAAAGCTGTGTTACATTGGACTGCAGGGGGTCCTGCTCTGCAAACAAACCTGTGCAAGGCTAGGATGTTGCTATTTTCCCCTCATTCAAGCATTTATTACTAGTCGGCTACAGTTTTTAAACCTCCACGTTGTGCTACACAAGTTTTCAGTGTTTTAATTTCTAACACCAAAATCAGACAGGAGTATTCTGTGTTCTCAAGAAGTAAAAAGGCTTTAAGAAAAGAAAGGTTTTACGTGGCAAATTCAGAGAGTTTGTGAGAATCACAAATGGGCACATCTAATCATTTGCACAATGAAGATCAAACACACACTTGTGCTTCACATACCTCCATAGACATCGTCCATGCAGATAATCGTATCGCCTGCCTTCAACAGGTGAGCAATATTCAGAGTAGCAGCTAAGCCAGAAGCATAAGCTAAACCTGGAACAGAAAAGAGTAAGTGGCAGACTGACTCTAATGTGATACAACCTTGTCAAACTTGCCTTCGCTTTCCTCACTTTGCTGTTTAAAGGAACCTGTTCCGTCACTCTCACTCATGCTATCGCACTCGTTAAGTGGATTCAGTAAAAGCAGCAGCCTGATTTAACACGGGGTGGAACCCAGGATGAACACCGGTAACGCAGTCTGCGAACAGCTGCTGCGGGCTCCTGCTCCCCCCGTACTCAGTGCTGCTGCGCAAGGACGGATTCAGTTTGGCAGCGAGGGGAAGCAAAGTCACTACAGAAAGCCCAGTGGTTGAGCTGGACTGTCCTGAACGGTAAGAGTTGGACTCTTTTCCCACCACGAAGCAGCTCTTGCCCACAACCAGCAGTCAGCGGCTGCGAAAGCCTTGCTGCGACACAGCTGCTGCTGACAACTCAGTGTCCTTGCTCCCCCGCTTATGCCTGCTGTGGGTACTCTCAGGAGTCACACTGACGTCTTGCTTGAGAAACCCATCCATTGCTTACAGTATTTAGCTCCATCTAGCACCGCCACAGCCTTCTCCAGGCAATTCCGAGTAGGGTTTCCACTCCGGCTGTAATCATAACCCTATTGGGAAAGCAAGAGACAAACATAACTTAAGAGAGAGCACTGAGAAAGTTTTGTCCGAGGGTCCTTAAAAGCTCTCGCTCTCAACACTGGGGTTACGCATCCACCTCCTCCAACATCATCCGATTAGGCATGCCAGACCTGAAATGGTTTCTAGGGGTGCACTGGGGGAAGTATCATCCTGTAGCCACATCCTCCTAGTTTTTCCTAGATAGCCACCTCTGGTCACTGTTGGAGAAGAGGCCTTGGGCTGACGCAGTCCACTCATTCTTACGCTATCAGGAAGAGTGTGTCCCATCTCCACAACACTCTGCTGGAAAGATGCTATAGGCCACCGGCCAGTGCCAACCTGTACCCGTCAAAAAAGTTCTGGAAAGCTCAAACTTTTCCCTGGCATGCAATCAGGCCAAGTTCCACACTTCAGTGCAACAGTTTTTATGTGAACACTGAGAAAATTTAACAAGTTAAAAAAAAAAAAAAAAAGACTCATGCATGCATGGATGCACTTGTTACAGAGAAAACCTGGCTAAGGATCCTGGTATTTGCGTACTTTCAGGATTTCTGTTTAATGACAACTTCATCACACTCAGGAATCTGGCAGACTGCTCTCACGGAGCTCCCGGCAAGAATGTGGCCACTCTATCATCAGTACGTGAACACAGCAGCATGTGACTCCTTCTTCTGCAGTCTTCTTCACCACAGCTACCTACTCACAAGCATTCACAGTTTTAGTCTGCATAAGTGATTTTGGGTGGAATCAAAGATCACAAGGCAAACTCCTGTTGCCCAACCAGCACAGCGTGACGGTCAGACCTCGGCTTTGGAACAAACCCTGATCTATGAGTTGCAAACGTCTGTTGTTTCCCTCGTACACACATGGTAGAATTCAGAAACTTCACAACAGTTCAACGCAAACACTTCCAGTACTTTCTAGAACACATCCACAAAACACTTATGAAATGTTCGGTCTGGAAGGACAGCTGAGGCAGCCTCTTACACAGCCCGTGTGAAGGAGAAGAGGTGTCCTGCCCGGGCCCAAGCAGCAAAGCAAGGCGCTGTTATCACACAGCCTTCAGGGAAGCGTCCGGCTGCGGACAAAGCGCCCGGGCCAGGCCCGGACCGGGGGCGGCCAGCAGCCCCCCGCGCCCAGCGCCCACGCCGGGAGCACAGCGGGGGCTGCCGAGCCCGAGGGGCGCCGGGTGCCCCCTTCCCGCGCCTTTCACCCCCCAAATCTGCCCCCCAGCCCACCGCGGGATAACCACCTCTTCCAGAGGGGGGGGGGGGGGGGGGGAAGAGGTTTGGAGTTTTTTTAACCTTTTCCAGGAGCTAGCATGAGGGAAAATACTCCCACGTGCTGCAAACCGGGACTCCCTCTCCTCTTCCCGGGGCCTGCCGCCTGCCCCGACCCCCCCGGCCGGGCCTAACCGGGCCGCGCCCCCAGACCCCGCCTTTGACCGCAGACCCCCGCGTCGCCCCGCAGCCCCCCGCACGGGGACAAACCCGGGCCGGGGCTCCGCCGGCGGCCGCACTCACCGCGTGCTGCCCGAGGCCCCGCTGCTTGAAAGTGGTGGCGAGGGAGATGGGCGGCACCACGGCGGCCGAGCGCCACTGCTCGGGCTCCTGCCCGGCGTGGATGGCCTGGGTGGCGAAATGGGTGAAGGGCGGCAGGAAGCCCCGCGCCCCGCTGCGCTCCATGGCCGCGCTGCCGCTCCCCGCGCCGCCGCCGCTACCGGTACCACGGGCACCGCGGTCCAGCCCCGCCCCGAGGGGCCCGGCGCGGGCGGGGCCTCGCCGCCGCCCTCTCATTGGCTAGGGCGGGGCGGGGCGGTGCCGGGCAGCGCCCGCGCCGCGGGGTAGGAAGGGAAAATCCGGTTGCGGCACCGCCCGCCCGCCAGGGGGCGCCGTCGCCGCCTGCAGCGGGGAGGGCAGCGGCGGCGCCAAAAGGCGGGAAGCCGAGCGCCCCCCGGGGCGGGCGGGAAGCCGGGCCCGGGGCGGGCGGCGGGGGTGCGGTGACCCCCGCGATCGCCGGGGGGCTGAGCACCGCAGAGCCCTCTCTGCACCCGGGGCCGTCGGCCAGGTCACGCCTAAACCGAGATACGCGTGGTCAAAGACGTCTGCAACTGCTCCTCGTACATCCAAGCTGAATTTTTAATAATTTTCCTGTCGTTTGCGGGTAAATCTAGAGCAAAACTGGATCTAAGTGGAAGAAATACAAAAATTATTCTCGAGTCTGCTTTTCAGCCTCAGCACATAGTAGAAACCTGAAATTTAGGGAGGGTTAATTTAACCCTGTGGGGACAAATCTGCTTCCCATAGTAATCACTTGTACTACAGAACTCAGGATAGTCAAGCTGAGGCAAAGGGGAAAATTGAATTATTTCCTTGTTGTACAACATTTCTTCTCCTACCGGCAGTTTCACGTTACGGTTGGCTGTGTAGCCCCCAACAGCCTTTTGTGGCTCTTTCTGGAGGAGGCTGTCCTGTCTGGCTTTGGCGCCGGTACTCCTTTCGCCGGCCCAGATCCTCACCCCGCTACCCCCCGACCGGCTGCTGAAGCACTTCACTGAGTGAGTACGGAAGGGAACTCTGCCGACGCCAGTCCCGTGGATTAGTCTGAGCAACCTGAGCAAATAGCTTGTGGGGTTTTTTTTAATAAGGACACACAAATATTTCTGAAGTGCTTCAGAACCGGATGAAAATAAAAGAGAATACATACTTCCACTTGAATGGAGGCCATTGAGGCTATGATGTCTTAAAATGTCTTACCTACTTTTTCCTGTTAATTTCCTTAAATGTTCTTTGCCACTTAGAAAAAAATGTTCTCTGTCACTTAGAAAAATGTGCTGCTCTCTAGCTTATCTCAAGCCAGTCATTCTGAATGCCCAGGAGAAGCAGAAGTTAATTTCTCCAGAGCTGGCGAATTCCATTCACTGTCCTCCAGGACCTCATTCATTTTTGTTTCGCCTTGTGGAAGTAAGGAAAAATGAACCGGAGAGCATTTCTCTACACTCGGGTGCTTGCACTGTTAAGTACTGTTCATAAGTTTCAGTGTTAAGACTTTCACCCAGAATAAGTGCAGATGCACACTTTAGAGTACATCACTTTCATTTACTGCCTGCCTTTGGGTTTTGTACAAATTTACTCTTTTATTCCTCTCTATTTTTTCACCTATTCATTTATATACTAAAAAAAAAATAGCATCCTTCCTGGAGAAACATACCCATGAGAAATTACTCCTCCATTATTTATTTCCTACCTGAGGAACTCCGTAAGTGAAGTTTCCATGGACTCACAGCCCAGAAACTAGAAAATGCAGTTCCACATTGCCACAGTATCTGATCCTGCTACTTTTATCTAAATCGCCTAGTGCTTGGAAGAGAACAATTTAAGTAATTTAAGAAGATGGAGAATATAAACGAGACAAAGTTCTGTTCTTGGATGGTAAAAAAAAAGCCCCAAACATTCTCAAGAATTTGTAGGTGTGTAATAACTACGCCGCAGATTCCTAGCAGGGGCGGACATCTGGATTCACCACAAACGCCAGTTTTCACAGAGCAGTTCCCATTAGTAATGCACTCATTAGTTTTCTGGGTTGAATAAGGGACTCCATAATAAGCTGGTAAACAGTGACTTCATGGCTCTGTCTCCTCTTAGCTGGCCTCCAGTAATTAAAAATGCAACGTGAGGCTTCCAGCATAGCTAAAACCTGAGCTAGTATCCCCCCCCAAGACTAGCTACGCACCATACGTGTTTCCAGCCCGGCACTGCGGCAAACAGCCTCTTGTGCAGCACTAGGGAATTGCCAACAGCGTCAACCTCTCAAATTCTGTTGGTAAATGGGTTTTAATTTTCTCTATAAAGAGCCAGAAAAATCTTGTCAAACAGAACAACAGAGTATAGATCAAAGGCAACTTTTTTTTTTCCCTAGGATTATTTAAAATTCCATACGAGAATGGTAAACAGCTGTGCAGGAGGCAGCTGTGCTGTCGCTCTGAAGACAGCAGGCATAGAAATCGTATTTCTCAGTTCCCATCTCTGCCTAGAATTCTTCTTAGCCACTTCGTATGAGAGGAGGTGATGCAAATTGTGTAAAGAAAGAGGTCACCCAGAAAGGTAGTTCTTACATCACGGCAGATCTAATCTTCCTGACAACTTGGAGGCTCTTTCCCCTGGAAGCACTAGTGAAAAATCCACTTTACCTGGATTTACCTGGAATTTGACACATCATTATGTTTTAAATGATTCATTCCACTACTGTAAGGAGATACCTGCAGAACTAGCGCTAATGAAGGAGCTCCTGCAGGGAGATCTGGAACCTCTGAACCTAATGCAGTTACTTTGTAAGATAATTTATCTACAAGGACTGATGTGAGGACAGGATGACTGTCTTGTCTTTCCCTTTTCCTGCATGAGCTTTTGAGGAAGACCACTCACACAGGTCCCGTCATTCAGGTCTCACAGTCATGTATCACGCTGGGTCTTTTCCTTCTACTTCCCTTTCCCTCGGTGAATGAAACAGCCACACAAACAAGGGAAACGGAGAAATAGTGAAGAGACTGGGTGACGTTTTGTTCAGAACGGCATTACAGCCTATTTCTTCGCTCACAAGGGGATTCACTGGAGTGCGGCCAAGATGCAGGCATGCTGGCTTGAGATCGCGTTAAAAAATCCCTTGACCTTTTGTGACCTGGGAAGTAACCCAGAGCTCCTGTTCTCTCAGCAAATTAGGGGAACTGGCTCACCTCATTTATTTCGCAAATTGGGGGAACTGGCTCACCTCATTTATTTCACTGTTGTGTGGCTGGTTTACACCTCCGGCACGCAGCAACGCACGGCACGCGCGCTGTCATCTACAGCTGCGTAACTAAACCTCAAACCAAGACACCCCTGGGTCCACCTTGCCGCTTGGCGAGCGAGGAATCCGTAGGAGTCATCACAGCAGCTCTCTGCGGCCCGCTGAGAACCGGGGTCCTCCCCGCACGACACGCAGCGCCAGAGGCGGTGCTGGTACCTCCGGGCAGGCGGATGAACGGGCGCGTAGAGCTCCGTGAAGGCCTGACTGGGGGGTCGGGCACCGGGGCTGCCCGCGGGCTCGGCTTTCGCTCGGATCCCGGCCCAGGGCCCACCCGTGCGGAGCCCGCACCGAGCGGCGGGCGGTACCGGCCGCCCCGCCCCGCCTCCCGCCCCCGCGCGGTCTCGCGGTGCCCGGGGAAGTCTCGCCCCCGCGCCGCGCCTCTCGCGGGAGCCACTCGGCCAAGATGGCGGCGGCGCCCGGCCGCTGAGCGGGCCCCCGCGGGGCGGGCAAGCGGCACCTTCGGCGGCGGCTTGGCGGTTCCGGGTGCTTTTGGCGGGGTAATGCCGACGGGACGGGATTCGCCGCCGCGGCTCTGAGCGCGTCGACCCTCCGGATCTGCGGGGAGCCTTCCCGGCGGGGCCCCGCCGCCCGCGATGACCGGAGAGAAGCTGCGCTCGCTGCGCAGGGACCACAAGCCCAGCAAGGAGGACGGGGACCTGCTGGCTCCCGGCGAGGAGGAGGCGGCCGCCGCGCCCGGAGGCATCTTCACCGGGGGGCGCGGGAGCAGCGGCAAGGGCGGCCGGGCCGGGGGCCACCGCATCTTCAGCAACCACCACCACCGGCTGCAGCTGAAGGCGGGAGGGGGGGGCCCGGCGGCCGGCGGGACGGGCCCGCCCGCCGAGCCCGACAAGTGCCCGGCGCATTTCCCCGTGCACGAGTGCGTCTTCAAGGGGGACGTGAGGCGGCTCTCGGCCCTCATCCGCACCCAGGGCATCGGCCAGAAGGACAGTCACGGTGAGCGGCGGGGGCGGGCTGCCCCAGCCCCGTCCCTCTCGGCCTGAGCCCCCCCGGCTCCGCGTTCCCGGTCGCCGCCGGGCTCGGGGCGGGGGTGGGAGCGGGGCTGGGGTCTGCGGGGTAGAGCGGCCGCAGCTTGGAAAAATCCGTGGGGGTTTGGTGACAGGAGTGGGCGCGGTACCGGCTTTTGGAACGGAGGAACGCTGGGAGGGCTTCCTCTTACCGGGTGTTGCTTCAGGTCCAAAACCCTACTTCACTAAAAAAAACCCCAAACCGAACTATTTTTTTTAAGTATTTGAACCATCACCTGTTTGCTTTTGAGATGGGCACACTCAGGAGTGGTTCCTTTGGCTGTTGGTGGAACTATCTTTAATTTTTTTTTTTCCTCAGCTCAAAAAAAACCCAAAGCTTTTTTTTTTTTTAATGGTTTAGTTCTGGGATTTGAAAGAGCCAAAATAATCTTCTCTGCAAGCTTGTTTTGGCCATAGAAGCAGCAGCAGAGCTAGAAATACTATCCTCGTGTTACTCTGTAGTGCATAAATATTTAATCTCTTCCTAGGGCACTTTAAAGTAATATGTTTCATTTGGGGGGTGTTTTACGTTGTTAAAAACTAAAGCAGCCTGTCAGGTCAGCCTCAGTTTTGTGGTTAGTTTTCATCTCTACCTATTTGAAGAGTAACATGATACGTTTCTGCTGGAGAATGCTAACTTATACCGTATGTGGTATCTGGAGAAGTTGTGATTAAAGGGTACAGTTACATTCTTTTTCTGATTAAGAGATAAATGTTCCCTTTGTCTTACTTTGTTATGTAAAGTAAAAAGGAACATTAAGGTAGAGCAGTCTTTGGGATGGGTACAACGGGAAGAAGAACGTAGCTGGAAATTAAAAGCCACGTCCATAACATTAGGCACTCTGAAACACAAACTCATGTATGCGGCGTAAGACACAGCTCAGTTTTCTCAATCAAGATGGGGAGGAGTATTTCTTACAACTGTCATAACGTTTTTCTAAGTACGTTGTTATAAATATAGCTGCAGATATATTTATCCTGCCATCTTCATTCCAAATGTTGCAGCAGAGACTGGTAGAATGAAAGCAACAGACTTGGGAAGAAATTTTCTCACTCGCTGTATTCCTTCCTTCCTTCTGCTGATTTTTCCCCTACACCTCCTCCAATTCCTCATCAGATCATCATAAGCTTGATGTCTTTACTTTGAAGGTGCTTCCCAACCCACCTTTGCTGCACTATCATCTTCAACATGTATCGCAAACGTAGATATCCTCCTTTTTCTTTTGTATGTGCGCACACATGCGTGTGTGTCTGTGTACAAAAAAAGTCAAATGAACATCTTTCTACTTTCTCAATGCTGTCTACAGTAGGAACACTGTGGGGATTTCTATCTCACTATCTTCCTCCACGTTTGTCTTTTAAGTATTCCTTTGCTCTTAAGTTTTTAAAAAAACCCAACAACAAAACCCTTGATGTCTCCACATACCGAAGGCCTGACTCGGGTTTCCTTGTTGTTGTTTTCTTTCTGCCTGGATCCATCTGTCGCTTGTTTACATACTTGAGTTGTGAGTTATTTGGGGCAGATAACTTCAGCTTACAATTCTGCTCAGAAGTAAGCCAGGAGAATCCTAGTACATGGAAGTGTCAGAGGGGAGAAAGAACTTCTAGTAACAGTTACTGTTTGTAATTCAGTCCCATTTTTGTGTGCGGTTAAGTGTGGAAAAGCCAGGTCCCGTAGGACGTTAAACTCTTGGTGTTCAGATAAAACAGACACTGGCTGTGTGTCTTGGTTGATTTTCTTCCCAGTAACTGCTGTGTTTTGGACTTAGCATGGGATTTGGTATGTGGAGCACGTTGGTAATACGTTGGTGTTACTGGTTGTTGCTAAAGGACCAGGGTCTTTCCCAGCTGCCCAGGTTCCACTAACGTGCAGGTGTGAGAAGCTGGGAGGGGTACAGCCGGTACAGCTGACCCAAACTGGCCAAAGAGAGTATTCTGCACCGCAGACTCTGGAAATTGAGAGCCTGCCTCGCTCTCTAAATCAGCCTTAAAAAACATTTCCCATTGGAAGGCCAGTCTCATTATTCCAAAAACCAGGAGTTTCTTGGGAGGAGCTTGTATGTATACCTGTTAGATGACTTTTATTTCTACTATAATGTGCCCTTAAGAGCTTAAAGTTGTATTCAGAATAAAAACATGTTATGTTCTGGACTAGACAAATCTTGCTCAATTGCTCTTGGAAAACAGACTCAGCTTCCTTGTAGGTGTGCCAGATGCTTGACGGAAGGTTAAAAGCTACGCACGCACGCGCATGTGGACAAGTACTGTCGTTTATGTGCGGCTTTGTGCAAATGGTTTTTGTCTGTGTGCCCTGGATGTGCACGTGCAGGATTTCAGGCGCTGTTGTATCGCTGCTTTCTCGGAATAAAGCCCTGCAGGCTGTGTGACCTGGGGAGGGAAGCATGTGTGCTCATTTCCCAAAGCTATAGGTACTGCTGAAGTTGTCTTTAGGTGGAAGGGAAACGTGAGATTTTTTTTGTATGGTGAATCAAACTGTTGCCAAAAGAGAATGAATTTGATTGCAACTGTTCAAATATGTGCCCGTGTTTGTTTTAGTCAGTGTCTAGAAACAATCATATCAAACACGTTATCATTATGATTAAATTGCACGGAAGTCATCAGAACAGCACGTCAGCCACTTAATGATTTACAGTGCCCTTTTTATTACAGCTCTCTTACACAGCTATGTCATTTATCTGTGTATCTGCACCCTTCTCTCTCTCTCCAGTAGCTATCTCCTGTAAAGCTACTTGTTTTCATGGAGCGTAATGGGTACTGTTGTGGCTTGTGCTGTGGTTCATTGAAAACCTCAAGCTGTTAAAACCATCCGTGCAGCTGAAAGGAGTGAAGCTGCCCTCTCCCACCCTGTTGCCTGTCCTGGCAGAAATGCTTAGTTGCACTGTGCACTGGCTAGGAAAAATCAATTAGTGTTAAAGTTCACCATTCCATCAGACTAATTTTACCTAGAATTGCTCTGTATGCTCTGGGTAGCAAATGTTCTAGAGGAGCTGCAGCTGTTCTTGCCATGATGAAGCAACTAAACCTGAATTGTATTTTTAGGATCAGTGGAACTTGAAGTTGCAGTGCGACAGAATTCCAGTGGAGCGGTTCCCCTTGAGTCCTGTAAATACCGGTACTAATTAATTTAGCAGTCTGGGACGTTTATTGTTCAAATACTAGCAAGAGCACTATGGTGTGGCTCTGTTTCAGCAGCTGCTGGGATTAGGTTTACATTTTCAGATCCCGTCTCTCCCGAAGGAGAAGTTGACCTGTCCCGTTGTGCCTGCCAGATGAAGTGTACGGGAAGTCTCTGGCTGCTGCCCGCTTCAGACCCTGATAAGTACAGCCGCTGCTCCTCAGCATCGATGGCTCCAGCTGGTGCTGGATGGGGGCCTGTGGCAGCACTCCTCTCAGCTTTTCCAAGGCATTTGTCATCCCTTAGTTTTTCCGGGCAGAGCAAAAGCTTACCTCTGCGTAAGACTATGATTAGACAAAAGAGGAGTGTTTCTGTGTGAACAGCTCTTCCCTTTCTCCTCCTGGGGGAAGAACGTGAAGATTGCATGGAGGCAGTTCATGAGCCAAGTGATTCCTCCCCATAATTTCTTAATCTTGTAACATATAACCTGGTGCAGGTTGGGTGGCTTATTTTGATAGTCAGAGTTCAATTGGCTACTGACAAACCCATTTTGTTTGTCCCAAAGAGCATCAAGACCTCCCCAGGTTTCTCAGATCTTAAGATGGATGACTTGTAATGTAACTGTGCAAAACGCTGTTCCGGGTTTGATTTTTGTATGTGCCAAAGCCAGCGTTGTGTCTCAGCTCTTGCTGAGACTGTTTTCCTTTAGGGAGGAGATCAGGGAGGTGCTTTTTACAGTTGCAGTGGAATTTTGATGGAATAAAAATGTACGTGAGATTACTGTGAGGCTTCTGGGGTTTGGTGTGCTGCATGCACGTTGCTAGACCGCTCCATCCACAGTCCTGCCACCGTGCTCCTGCGAGCTCTCCAAAGCAGCCGGGCTCTGCTGTGTCCGTGCTTGCTGAGTTTGGCTGGTCCAGGTTAAGAGTTATCCAGAGAGGAGTTTGTCCTGGACAGTGAGAAGGCCTGACTGGCCAGGTAGTCCAGAACAGTGTTTCTAAGTTTCATAACATCCCTTTTCTCTGTGTTTACCCTGCCTCTCCTTCTTACCCCCTTTCCTGCAGGTGCTTTCCTGGCTTACCTGTTAGCGTGGCTCCTCTCCCGTTGGTACAGCACCTAACCTCCGATTTTATCTTGCTGATGTTTGTTGAACCTTGGACTCCTCCTTGCCAGGGACATGCTGGCGAAAGGCTTCTTGACTTCCTCATAAATAGCTTTTAATTTTTTTCTTCTGGAATTGACAGTTTCTCCTTTCTGTGCTTTGTCAGTTATTGTACTGTCTGTTTTTCTGCATGCTCCTCTTCCTCTCCCCCTTGTCTGCTGTATCCAAGTTTCCTGTCTCCTTTTCGAATTGCGTGCTTTTTGGTGTGAAGACAATCGTTGAGTCAAAGAGAAATCTATGCTGGAGGAGCTCTCTGGAGGTGATCTAGTCCAGCCTCCTGCCCCAAGCAGAGATAACGGAGTCAGATCAGGTTGCTCAGGACCTTCTCCAGAGGAGTTTAGAAATGATGTGTGTTATCACACAGCTGTACTCTGCTTATTAGCTAAACGAACTCCGACAAAGTTCTCAGGAAAGCTGTCAAGAGGCCTGGTTAGCTTTTGTTTTGTTGTTTCTTACCATTATACCACTCTGGCATAGCTACTGGAGCTGTCTGGCTCTGTTTTATTCACCGTCTGAAAGGTGGAGTGTTTTTTTAAATTTGAAGGTTTGTTAATATAAGAGCAATCTTAGTGTAGAGCTGGTTTTATATGTACAGTGCTTGAGTTAAGTGCTTGCTAAGGTGAGGAAAGCGTATAACCCTACCTTGCATAATCTGAATGTTCCACGTACCTGCTTTGGCTCATTCTCAGGTTTGCTCTTCAGTAACGTTGTTATTTCGGTCACTTAAGAATGGCTGCATCCACTCTTCTAAATCATGTTTTGGCTCGCGGATGTTACAAAATCTATTAATAGGAAATTTGAGGTTAGCTTAGAGTGTGCATAATGAACTAGGATGTAGCTGTCTGCGATGTTGCTAGTGACCCGCAAGAAAAATTTGTGCTACGTGTTGAATAGCTCATTGAAAACCGCTTAGGCAGGCAGTCAAAGGCAGAGTTTCTGTCTTGATCAGAAATGTCACGATAGTGTAGGACGCTGGCAGTAGCTTTGTATAGCAGCCTCTCCGTGGTTTGGATTGCAGCTTTTAGATGTGATGTGCAGTACATCATCCCTTGCATGTAGCAAGTACTTATTGCTAACATGATACTGTAAAATAACCCTAACATCAAGTGCATTTGTTATAATTGCAAAATAAATTTGTTTTCCAGCAAGTTTTCTGTTAACTCCACTAAGAAAATGTTTAAAGCTGTAAACAGAGTACTACAGTTAAGTGGAAGAATTCTGCTACATAAATAAAATGCATCAGAACTGTGGTAGCAGCGTTAATCCAGAAAAACAACTCTCTGTACCTTATAGCGTGTGCTTAAGACCAGAAGTACAAGAT
The DNA here is from genome assembly GCA_009806455.1 of Tetrax tetrax. Classification (NCBI taxonomy): domain Eukaryota; kingdom Metazoa; phylum Chordata; class Aves; order Otidiformes; family Otididae; genus Tetrax; species Tetrax tetrax. The sequence continues at coordinate 759,467 of WHYT01016787.1, forward strand.
GTGTAAAATAGGGTCGTGTTTGTAATATCTGCTAATAATCTCAGAAGCTTTCTCTGGAAACAAGGCATTAAAATAACCAAAAGGCTTTTTTGTAGTGAAGTTACTGTTACTTTGCAATCTGTCCAATACTCTATTAGTAAAAATTTTGTACTAGATCTTTGAAAAATTAATAAAATAGGCTCGTAAAATTTTAATCAGTATCATCTCTTTGAGTAGCTTTTAACCTAGATATGTCATTCTTTGTAAAATATCAAACTTTTCAGACCGTGGTGAGCATAGAGGTTTGGGTTAGCTCATTCTTGAAGATACGGTTGGACCTCTTTAGCTGGCGTGAAGTTCGAGAGCAGGCTGCCTGGGCAAGCGGTGGAGTCACCATCCCTGGAGGTGTTCGAAGAACGCGTAGACATGGTGCTTTGGGACATGGCTTAGTGGGCGTGCTGGTGGTTGGTGGGTTGACGGTTGGACTTGATCTTAGAGGTCTTTTCCAACCATAGTGATTCTACGATGTCATTAAAAAGAACTCCTTTGGCGCATGAAATGTGTTTCAGATATATTTGTTTTAACAAGTGTAGTCCAAATGCTTGCTTAGAAAAATGTAACTGCTGCAGTATGTTTTAGTGTACCTGGGGGTGTTGGTTGATGCTCAGCTGAACATGAGCCGACAGTGTGCCCAGGTGGCCAAGAGGGCCAACGGCATCCTGGCCTGCATTAGAAATAGTGTGGCCAGCAGGAGCAGGGAGGTAATCATCCCCCTGTATTCGGCGCTGGTGAGGCCGCACCTCGAGTACTCTGTTCAGTTTTGGGCCCCTCACTACAAGAAAGACATTGAGGCCCTGGGATGTGTCCAGAGAAGGGCAACAAAGCTGGTGAGGGGGCTGGAGCACAAGTCTTATGAGGAGCGGCTGGGAGAGCTGGGATTGTTTAGTCTGGAGAAGAGGAGGCTCAGGGGAGATCTCATTGCAGGTTGTGATGAGCAGGGGTTTGGCCTCTTCTCCCAGGCAACAAACAAGACCCGAGGAAATGGCCACAAGTTGTACCAGAGGAGGTTTAGGTTGGACGTGAGGAAAAACTTTTTCTCCCAAAGAGTGGTCAGGCACTGGAATGGCCCAGGGAGGTGGTGGAGTCGCCGTCCCTGGCCATGTTCGAGAGGTGGCTTGATGAGGAGCTACAAGATATGGTTTGGTAGCTCTGGCACCAATGGTAGTGGGAAGACAGTTGGACTGGATGATCTTGTAGGTCCCATCCAACCATGTGATTCTATGATTCTATGCAACTGAAGTTTCTTAACACGTAAGGTTTGAGTTGTACGTGCAAACGCCTGAAGGAATTGCAATGGATTCTATTATCTTGAATCTAATATATTTTTATTTCTATTATTTATTTTAGGAAACACTCCTTTACATCTTGCTGTGATGTTGGGACATAAAGGTAGGTAAAACCGTCAATTTTGTTAGCTCTTAAATTATCCTGAAGACTTAAGGGCGAGGGGAAAAAAAAGGTTTTTCAGTTTTCCTGAACATGATCTTCTGTTTCAAGCTAGTTCAAAGTTGAGGTTTTCTGAAGAGAAGATGCCACACAGATTTAAAAGACAAAAATTGGAATAGAAATCAGAGCTGTTAGGCCAAAATCAAGGAGCTGGGTAGTAACTGGGGTGGGGCGGGAAGGAGTTGTAGCAGTTGGGCTCTTTAGAACACGAACAGCTCGACCTAGTTCTTCTCTTTCAGGAGAGTTAGAAGGATATTGGGCAACTTGGAATATTATAGAAGATTGAGAAATAACCCAAAGCAGCGGAGGCAAGCGTGTGCACAGCTGCTTCCCCTTTGGTGTCCCAGCAGCTGAGGCGACGGGATACGCTCAGTCCTGGCTTGACCCAGGCAGATCTCTATTTTAATGTGCAATTAATTCATGGTGCAGAAGGGTTGTTAATTTCTGCTTGTGTGATGATACCCTTCCTCTTCGTCAACGCTTTTCTGGTTATTAGTGTCACTGTGTGTGTTGCTGACTGGGAGGGGGAATGCAGGAAATACAGTAAGTTGTTAGGATGTTTTGGAAATACTCGTGAAGTGATCTAAGATAACTGCGAGTTAGAGTGCGAAGTAATTTTGAAGGAAGAAGGAAGAGAGGTGGCTTATGCAGAAGAAGAAGAAGAAGCAGTAGAGCTTGCTGGAATCTGTCAGTATTGGTCTAGCCTGTGATGCTTTTCAAATTTTAAAAGAAGGAATAAAAGAAAAATAAGATAGGCAAAAAACTTTTTGAGACAGCAGTGAGGCAAATACGTTTTACAAGTGCCTGCCTGCTAGAACTCACAGATAAGAGGTTTTTTCAACTTTTGGAAAAGGGTGCTTTGGCAGAACTGCTGTTTTTCAGTGAGGATCCTAGACTGGAGGCTTGGAGCAACAAAAGGATACAGAGGGAGAAGCCTTTCTTTAATTTCTCAGCCTTAAACAAGGCATTTTATTGTAAGATAGATTTTAGCGTTGTTAACTACTTACTCTGTGGTTTCAAGCAATGATGATTAGCTATGTTTACGGCCTCCGTTGTGCCTTGTTGCAGTGCTTGTCTCAAGCTTTAGTTTGTCGTGGCCATTAGTTAATATTTACACGTTTTGCACTGTTGGGTGCAGGAGGGGCTGTGTGGCTTTGGTTGAAGGCAGTTAGCTGTCATGAAGGGCCACCTTCCGTATAGCTACAACAGTGTCGTACCGCATTAATAAATACGAGGAGTTTTGGTCAGAGATGGTTCTTCTAATAAAACTGATAGAAAAGGGTTTACTAATTTTAATTCAGTATAGTCGAATATTTATTCTGACTTTCTTAAAATTTGTGTATTTTACTTCTCAGCTCCAGGATAAAAAGCAATCTGCTTGGTGCTGGCAGATGCCTTGAATATGAGCTATCCTCGTGTATAGTATAGCGAGAGGCGTTTCTTCCCTCTGTTCCTTTTCTCTTTGGCTACGTGGTTTAGATTTTAGGTTGCTATTCACCTCTTGGCCTCTTTCCACGTAGTCAGTGTTCCTGTGTGTAAAGCCCTCAGTCCTTTAGGATGCTTGTGTGAGCCGTTGTCTAGCTTGCCTGGAGCAGGGCTGTTTGTACATCACATCCAGCACAGTACCTGGTTTGACTGTTTTGACTCTGAATCCTGCGCAGTCGTTGATCCGCCAGGATCCCCGGTCCTTTCCTGCCTTGTTAGTCTGTCTCCTTGGTATCGAAGGTCAGTCTTCTGTCCTTCTGGGGTGGTACGTATAGCAGCTGTATATAGCAGCGTTATAGCCAGTCTTATCTGAAGTGCAGGGTGAGTTTACACCCAGTTTGTTTAACTGGAAATGTAATCTGGCTGGTAAGTGCAGGCGTGTTTGCCTGCTCACTGTACAGTGTTGTTATTGTGTTAGGCACTATATTTAAGCAACCATAAAAAATACCGCTCTGTGTTTGCTGACAAAGTAGTCAAGGCTTTTGTTTATTTACCACAAAAGATAGATAGTGTATTCACGGGTGAAGTATCTCTTCCTTTCCAAACAGTGTGCTTGCCAGTGACTCAGGATCGCTGCATCTGGACTGACGAGTACGGTTTCCTGTAACACCTCTGGCAGGAGGCTAATCCAGGAAGTTCCTCTATCCGTCATGCCGGCCCATCCTATTTGTAACGAGATGTTTCATCAGCCTGCAGCTCCAGCTTGGCGCTGCTCTGTCATTTGCAGATGGGTCAGGTTGATTTTAATGAGATGTAGTGAAGAAACTTTCCGTAGTCAGAAACTGAAGAACCGTTTCAAATGAGGACAGCTTATTCAAAACACAGAAACACTGCAAGCTTTCTTCTCTCCTTAATTTTAAGGACTATTCATCATTCCACCATCACCTTTTATCTGTAGACAGAGAAGGGAATGCAGTTGAGCTGTGACTCTGCTGGCAACTCATGTGGCTTTGAGATGCTAATGTTGCCCGCTGAGCGTCAGGGATGGCGTTGAAGCGTGCCGTTCCTGATGCTCTTGGTGAAAAATGTAGCGCGTTGCAGGCTTACCTCTGTACTGATGGAGCAAGGGGCCGCGAGTTGTGTGCTCTGTTGTCAGTGCTGCAGCCAGCCGTGGTGTTGGTCCTGCCGTGCCTGTTCCTTGTACAGCTGGTCGTGCGCGTATTCCGAGGCTGTCCTCGGCCAGAGCGTGCTTGTTTGCCCGCTCTGGATGCCATGTTACCGCGCACAGGGGAGCGCTAGTGCCACAGCTTCCTCTCTGCCCCCCACACACGCGATGTTCTCAGACTTGCCCGAAGTCCCTGTCTCCATGCATGGTTCTGGCAGATCAGTTCGTTCGCCTTTGGGCAAAGGGGGTGGCGATGGAGGGGGGAGGGCGGTGCGCTGCTTCTGTCTGTGGAAGACCATGAAGTGTGTCTTGAAGTAGAGAGCGCGATGTGATGATTTACGCATGTGTTGTATAGCTGTGTGTGTATGTGCACGTACAGAAATACAGCTTTATAAGAAGCAGAAGGGACATTTCTTCAGTGGTTATGTAATTGCTGGTTGATCACCAATTACGTTTTTAGTGCTGATATTTAACAGGGAAGTGCTATGAGTCCTTACATAAGTGTGTTTTGTTTGTTTAAAGTTTGAGTCAGAAGATATGTATTTGATAAACTTTAATACATTTAATATCTGCTACTTTTGCTTTATTACTGTTTCCTTTATTACTGATGTTATTGCTACATCCTTGATGTTTACTGTAAATAATTGTTACTGTCTTGTTCCAGAATGTGCCCACTTACTCTTAGCCCATAATGCTCCAGTAAAGGTGAAAAATGCTCAGGGATGGAGCCCTCTTGCAGAAGCCATCAGCTATGGAGACAGACAAATGAGTAAGAACCTCTGCTGCCCAATTAATCAAAAATTGAGGCCTCAGTTGAAAACAAAAGTTTTCAAGCTAGGGTTTTTTATGGTACTCCTATCTTAGCTCTCTGAAGAGTTTATCTTGAACAGCTGACCTCTTTAATATCTAAATATTGAACGACAAGCTCTACACATGTCCATTTCCTTGATAAGAAATTACATTAGGATACGGAATGCTGAGGAAAGTTAAGGTTTTGCTTGAGGTGATTGTAAAAGCTACAAGCTAGCGTTCTGTATTTAGAATTGGAGTGAGAGGTCAGAATGGATTTTAGCTGTGTGAGATTGTCCAACTGGAGCTGCTCCGTTTGGTGCATCAGTTGGCACTGGGACACTGCTTTTGTGTTGCGTCTCGGCAGGCCAGTGGGCAAACACAGCCATTACTTATTCCAGGTACAAAGTAGGAAAGGGAAAATTATTCTACTGCTTCTTGCTAGTGGATGTTAATGGTATTTGGTATTGCCATATCCTGTAACGCACAACTCCCTGTATGTAGGGGGAGTTTTACCAATTTATGCTAATACATTGTCAATACGGTCATGCACTAGTTTGTAATACGCTAACGACGTTCTGCGTGTCGGCTCCTCACTACTGAAGCGTTTCCTCAGGGGGTGCAGATGTTAAGCACTCTGTAGGCTTGTGTTCAGTACCGTACCTGCGTACCCACGTGTCTACTGACCCGTGGAAAAGCCCTCTGGCCATGGTTGTGTACTTTATATTATAAACAGTTATCGAGGCTTGCCTTCCTGTTGTGATCAGCGTAGGCTATGTATAATCACTGTATCTTGAAGTTAATTTCTCCCAGGTCTGGTGAAATGATACACTTGCAATGTTTTTTCTTAAGATGTCAAATAATGACACTAACTTGTAATTAACAAACAAGTAGACTAGATTTACCTGATAGTTAATTTCTGTTCAGTTACAGCACTCCTGAGGAAGCTTAAACAGCAGTCCAGGGAAAGTGTTGAAGAAAAGCGACCTCGATTATTAAAAGCCCTGAAAGAGGTGAGTTCAAGGCAGTTTTGTTGACAAAAACAGATCATGATGGGTCAATGTAAGCAGTGGCTTACATTCTTGGTATGGGTGCTTTTGTAAACTGTAAAAAAGCTTTTTACTTGCTTTTACAGATTTTTTTTTTTTTCTCTTAATAGCAATCTTGGCTTACAGTGTCCATTTTAAGGGGTCACAGAATTATGTGTATTTTTAGGATAATACTTCCTTCTCTACCTCTAGAAATTCAAATAGAAAGGTTTGTGTAAGACAGACTTGCTAGTCCTTGCAGTCTAAGAGTTAAAGAATGTATTTTTAGTGTGTATTTCATTAGATTTTTAAGGCTTTCTTAAACCTTTTGTTTTGGTGAATAATTTACTGGTTTTGTGTAGTCACCAATCATGAACGATACTTTCTTTTCATGGTTAGTAACGAAAGAGATTTTTGGTTGAATTCTCCATCTACATGCAGCAGCCAGTTCTTCTTGAGCACAGTGAAACATCCCTCAGTTTAGGGAAACCAAGGAGAAAAGCTCACTTTCCTCCATTTCAAACTGCTGCTACTGTGGTTATAAAGTGCAAGGTGGGGTGAGCTTCAAGTGGTAAAATGTGATGGGTGTAGAAAATCAACTGTTACCTTAAGTTAATGACACCATACCTGTGAAAATTTGAGCTAAACTGCATCTGTGATATGCTCTGAGAGTGCACTCTACCAGCATTCCTACGTTTTTCATTGATCCAAGAAAAAAAAAAACAAAACCTGCTGTCTGTCTAGAAGTGAAAAGCTTTCAGTTTTAGCGCGAGAGCAAACAGAAAGCAAACACAGCTTTACTAAACCAGGTTTGCTGTTCCTTATTCCTGCTGATGCAAGACCTGGCCTAGGGTTGCGTGTTTTTCCGCTTGTCTGGAGCGGAAGTACGTGCCTACCTCGGTGCGTTACCAGCAGTGCTAATTTTAATCAAGTCCCCCCTTACTTTGCCTTTGCTTTGCATACAGTTTAAAGGAGGTGACTGGCATGTGTTCATGGAGGTGGAGGAATTTTTGTATGCCTTAAGTGTATTTCCAGAAGTCAAATTGAAATGTGGGTATGTGAGTGCTCCTAGCTGAAACTTGACTCGTTAATTTAATCCAGAACATGTAATTCCATGGGGTTGGATGTGATCAGTCAAAGCAAGCAAAGGGCTCCATAAATCTTTTTTAAAACACATATTTACAATAAATCTTTTACAATCCATGGCTTAATAGCTGTATAAATTATTATTTCTAAATAATAATTTCAGCAAATTTTACAGTTGTCATTTAGGCTAAAAAGTTTGTTAATATATTCTTCTTTTCATCTCAGCTAGGTGACTTCTATCTAGAGCTTCACTGGGACTTTCAAAGTTGGGGTAAGCAGTTGCATATTCCTTTCACAGGGAGAATCATATAATCAGTCTTCAGCACGCTTGTTCTCTCAAGCTTAAATTCTCTTCTGGTTTGCATGTTGGAAAGCTGACAATCCAGTTCTGAAGATCTAAGTATAAAGAAAGGACAGACAGCTTTTTTGCTGAATTATTTTGGCTTATTTTTGGAGCTGAATTCTGTTCTGTAATCCAATGACACGATATGGGGGGAACAAGCTGTTGTCAATTGATGTCTCTGCAGAGCAGTGGTTTGAACCTTTTAGTGGAGTAACTGGAGCTCAGGCATTTAATTTCCGGAATTTCAGCCTGAACTTTGAAACGGTGACTGTCAGTTAAGTGCAGCTATGTGGTAGGTTCTTCAAACCCTAGCTTCATCTTAGTGTTTCTTCTATGTAACTGTGTAACATTTAGTATTTTCTCCATTTCCACCTCCTCTTGTCTGTAGGAGAAAAATCTAAGTAAATTAGCAAAAATGTATTATCAATGGTCAACGTGTCTGAATAATGTCACAATATGGGAAGTGACGCCTTCTGTTACTGATTGACATTTAAGCTAGTAATTTTGTATACTTTTGTAGAGGCATAGTCTGTTTGCTGCACTGTATGCCTCTTGCTGCATTCAGGGGAGGAACGAGCAGCCAGGCTGCCATCAAACTTTGGAACACACGTGGAACAAACACCTCATTTTTCTACGTGGCCTACTGCGTGTGCCGCACGTTTAATGAGCAGGCTTTTTTGTGGAGGAGTCGGCGTAAAAAAGGAGAGCAGGGCTAGGCGTGGAGCAAGACAAGACATTACTTAGTGATGAGACGCCAGCCTGACTTGCAGTGTGACGGTGGCAGCCAGACGTGGGACAGAAAAAGTGATGCCAGGGGCAAAGCCAGCTTTGAGGGGCCCTCTTCTCTGGGAGTCTCACTCTGCCTCTGCAGACATTATTTAGTTTTTTCTATATATTCTCTTTCTTGAAGGGAAAAAGATGCGCCAGGCAGTGCCTCTGTCCTAGTTATTGGTCCACCCATTTTCCAGGTGCTCTTAGTTCTTTGCAGTTCATTTTGAGAGGAGCTGAAATGCCATTGTGTTGGGTTGGTTTTATTGCTATAAAGCACACGATCCTTTTCAGAGTGAGCACAGCTGCGGTCTCGTACATCCCTCTTGTAATACTGTACTGACTCTCTGTTCGCTGGTGGTTTAATGTTTGCCTCATGTTTAAGCTTAGTGCATTGGAATTTTTTTTCCTGTTTGTGAGTGTTCTGCTTTAATTGTAGCTAGGCTTTCGGTTGGTACAATATATAAAGAAACTATGAAATGATAGAATTTAAATTTCAACCAGTTAGAAGATGAGTTATTAGAACTTATAAATTATTTAGCTGTGGCTGAGGACACTTTACATTTTCTCCTGATGCTGAAAGTAGTCTGTAGAATTACAAATGAGTTTTGCAGTTACTGAATAGAAATAACCTGGGTATTTCTCAGCTGTATCTGTATTGAGGTTATGATGGAAAATGGATATGCTGTGTTTGTAGGAAAATACATTGAGATTCCAACTGATGTTTTAGTAGAAATACTTTGCAGAGGAACCTCAGTGTCCTAATTGCATTCTTTCTCCCTGCCCTTAGTGCCTTTACTTTCCCGAATCCTGCCTTCTGATGCATGTAAAATACACAAACAAGGTATAAATATCAGGTAAGGACTGAGTTTACAGTGTCTGTTATCCAAGTCATGAATATCTGCATGTTAGTGAAATAAATCCAGCCTGAAGTAAATCACTGAGGAGACTGCAAACGTTTGTGAAGCAGCATTGTGTTTGTACATGGCTCTTTAGAGGCCAGAAGTGGTTTGAACCTCAAACTATGTTTTTCTCTCTGGTCTGAATTTAACTTAATTTCCTGAGTAACTTAAAATGTAAAGCAAAAGCAGTTAAGCTGTGTAAGGCTTTATCTACCAGACATTACAATGATTAATTGAAAAATAGGAGTTTGATATTTTTAACACAATTTGAAGTAAATGAATGTTCAGTATTTTGTGGAGAAATGTTGCAGCTCCAGTAAAAAAAGTGATGTGGTTCCTGTTTTTAAAATGCTTAATGTGACAGATTCACAAACTCAATAGAGTGCTTCCAGGAATCTTGCCAAACTCCGCTCTGTAACTGGTTTAGTTTGGGTTTTTGGATTCAAATGTCTTTTCTGTCTTTTTCTTTAGGTTCCAAAGTTTAAAACAAAGAAAGTCAGGAGTATGATTCGAGAGATTCAATCTGTAGGAAATGTTGTTCTAGTAATGCTGTTAGCATAGGTGTGTGAACTGACTTCTTAGGTCAAATTTGAGTCTGGTTGAATTTTTCTTTCCTTCTCGTTTCTGTGTGCTCTGGTTGTGTGGGACTGGGAGTTACAAAACTGGCACTGAGTGGAAGTAGCTACAGATTCTTTCTTAAAATCAGAGGCCAGTGTATAATGAGTATTAAGCAGTCACCCCTTCGAGCTGAAGTGGTCACTAAAGTCAGGTTCTTTAACCATCTTCATTAAAGAAGTAGGAATTCTAGCAATAGCAGATAGGAATTGCTGGAGACCTTTGTCCTTGGCTCCATCTTCCAGTTATTCAGGTCAGCAGAAGCATTTCTTTTGTGTTGATGAGGGGAAAAAATAGAAATAGCAACTAAAATAAGTCAAATAAAAAAAAAAAAAAATCAGTCTCTTAGTCTCTCTCAAAATTTGGGCCATGTCCTAACATTGTTACTCAAATCAGAGGCTGCTTCTCATGGAACAGGCTGCTGGTCACGTGGGGTGGTTGTATTTCTCAGCGTGTGGCACGTGCTGCCTGTATAAATTCTGGCACTTCCTCTTGCTGGCAGCTTTGAAATAAAATTTTCTGAAGAAAACTTTACCTTTTCCTATGAAGTTAGTGTCAGAATAGTTTGGAATGTGTTTATAACGGTAGAGGTGTTTTAGTGTGAAACTTATTAACTGTTAGTAGCAATTTTTAAAGTTTCTGTATCCAGGCTTCACTTATGAAATATTTTATGAAAACTTAGGCCTTACTCTGGTTGGTTGTGATTAAAAACTGTTTGCAAACTGTCCTTACTAGCATACTGGTGTATTTTCACAGGCTGGACACAACTCTCATAGACTTTACCGACATGAAGTGCCAACGAGGGGATTTAAGCTTCATTTTTAATGGTGATGCCGCACCCTCTGAATCTTTTGTAGTTTTAGACAATGAACAAAAAGTTTACCAGCGAATACACCACGAGGTAAGTATCTGTGTGAATGTAGGCTGTGAAATACTCAAGCTTTTCCTTCGCATCAGAGGTCTGACTTATTCTATTAAACAAAATACGCCTCTCAAAAAGAGCAAACAAGCTCCAAAGAAATGTGAGCCAAAGCATTTTATGTTCAGTTGTTATAACTTAAGTTGTATAAGTGACATCAAATTTTCTTGTGAAAAACAGTGCTCAGACTTGTAAATGAGGAAGAAGCTAGAACGTGAATCTTCTGGAAAAATCTTTTATCATTCTGAAAAAGCAAATGTGTTTCAAGTTGTGACACATGCTGGTTTTAATCTTTCCGGTGGCTTTAACTTAGATGTCCTCAGGTGGGTTTTCAAACTTGCTTGCCACCGTTTTGCATCCGTTTAGTCACTCCGTGGCCAGTTTAGTTCTTAATGCCAAGGTGTGACTCATTGGACCTCCTGGATTTTGTCAAGTTTTTAATTACAGCTTTGTCCAGCAATCACTTCAGCATATGGATCTTTGCCTGTGGAAAGGATGTGGCTGCTGAACTTCTGGATAAATCAGGCTCGGATGCTTTGTTTGCATTAATATTTAAGGTTAAACTATTTGATAACCATTTGGCCAGAGCTTCTGTAAAACAGTTTGAAAGTTCAGGAAATGCTAGTTCTGGGAAGAGTTTCAAAGGAAAAGGTTTATTGCTTGTTTGCTAGGGTTTCGTTTGGTTTTTGTTGTTTGTTTTTTTTTTTTTGTTTTTTTTTTTTTTTTTTTTTTTTTTTTTTTTTTTTTTTTTTTAGAAGACGTAATCTTTATTTTTCAGTTCTATTCAGTATTTGGGAATTTTTCTTCTAGGAATCTGAGGTGGAAACAGAAGAAGAGGTTGACATTTTGATGAGCAGCGATATTTACTCAGCAACATTATCAACCAAATCAATTACCTTCACGCGTGCCCAAACGGGGTGGCTCTTTCGAGAAGACAAAACAGTAAGCTTGAAAGAAAATTTCACAGACTGCAGTACTGGAGACAAAATAGTTCAGGCAGCCTTGTGGTGATGTGGTTGGGAAGAAATAAGGAGTAACAAAGTGCCATGTTCAGGGCAGAGGAAAAATGTCTCCCCCTGTCCCCCCAGTAGTCACTAGTTTGGCCACATACAATATGTATGATGGACTGACTGCCTTCACCGGAAAAAAAGTAGCCTGGAAGAAAGAACAAAAACTATAGCTGATAGGTGGGGGGAGAACAGATTGTACTGAAGATTCTGTGCCTGACTGGGATTGTCCACTGATAGCTCGCGCGGCTGGTTGTGGAAATGACCGCATTTCCATCCCGATACCGCACTGAAGTGCAGTTCTTTGGATATACAAGAATTTAAATGTTTGTGTATTGTCTAATGTCGAATTCTTTTCGTGCAGGAAAGAGTAGGAAACTTCTTGGCAGATTTCTACTTGGTTAATGGACTTGTATTAGAATCAAGGAAAAGAAGAGAACATCTCAGTGAGGAGGATATTCTTCGCAATAAAGCTATCATGGAGAGCCTGAGTAAAGGTGGCAACTTAATGGAACAAAATTTTGAGGTATACTGAAGTATTTCTTCACAATATGTAAACTTTTGCCTAGGGTAATAATCTTTCTCACCAGTCATCTAGCAAAATCTATAGATAATGATTTTATTCTGTTTTGATTATCTTAGTTTCAAAATAATAAATATGACCTACAAGTATAATCGTGGTGATAAGTTAATGAATTATCCTGATTAGTGCAGACATTGAGGAATTTCTGGGATTGTGTTGGATATTTCAGTCTTAATTTGTCTCTTAGTGAAAGATTATGGTTTTGGCTGTGGCAAATCACTTTGGCTTCTTTCAGACCAAATGTTTATCATTTAGAATGCCTTTCTGGTTTTCCCTTCAATGATGTTTCCCTTGAGCTTCGTTAGAAGGGGCTGAGCCTGTTATTATCACTGTGAAATCAAGAGCTATTCAGAATGAGCCAGACATCATCTGGGAACATGCGTACAGCCTTTTAAAAATAATTAATTTATTTCTGTATTAGCTTGTGCTGTGTTACTTGTCATTCAGAGGCTGGAATTAACTGATCAGCTGGTGTGATGAGCCAGCCAGCTTCCACGTGAAATACAGTGGGAGGCCAAATCCCCGTGAGAGCAGGGCATGGGAAAGCCCGGTGAGGTTTCGGCTGCAGACTGGATAGACTGTATTCCCCTTCTTCAGAGATCAGGAGTACAGTTGTGTCTTTTGAATGGCCAGATTGTAAGAGAACGTGAGGAAGGATAAACAGTTAAGAGGTGTTTTTCTGAACAGCCCGTCAGACGGCAGTCGCTCACGCCGCCATCCCCCAATACGATCACGTGGGAGGAGTACATATCTGCCGAAAATGGAAAGTGAGTATTCTTGTTTCACTGACGTTAACTTCCATGGACACCCTTAGGGTGTCGGTGTGAGGTGGTGGTGTTTGTGGGGTTTTTTTGTGCGTTCTCTAGTTTGTGGGTGCTTTTTGTTTGTAGTTTTGTGGGGACAGAGGAACAGAGGTTTGCTGTCCCAGATGTTTAACGTTCTTCAGCAGGCTGGCTGGGGTACCCGTCTGCATAACCAGTGTTACTGCACCAGCTGGGGATCCGTGCCTGCCTGATACCCAGGGCTTGAAATTGAAACATTTGGAAAATATGCACACCTAAGCTGACTTTCTTTTAAAGGGAGATTTTCTGACAGATCCATTGCTGTAATGCATTTCTCTTTATTTACAATAGTAATAAATAACCTAATTCATAGTGTTTAAAATAAAAGCTTATGACTCAATGAGACTTTGGTAGCAGTGGCAGGGTACAAAAATGTGTACTTCTGGAATACAGGGACAATCTCCTAGTACTGGCTGGATCTTTGCAAGATACTTGCCTCTAGGTGTGTAACTAGGTAGCAATCAGCTATAATTTAGTTTAATTTACAATAGCTTCACGGGTAGAAGATGCAAGCAGTTGAGTTCATTTTCTAGGACAGCATGCTCTTTGGCTGTCGAATGTAGAAGGACCAGAAGATGTACTGACTGTGTCACACCAGTAGCAGTGACAGAAGCCCTTTCTCCAAAGATACTGTTAGCCTGTAGTCAGATGTTACCTGGGAGTACGATGATATTACGGTACAGGCTTCCTGAAAAGGCACATGTATCTGTTTTGGTGTTCTTGGGACAGAAATATGTATGTGTGTAAGAACTCCCTTTGTTTAATACTTTGATTAACCAAAGGGAGTTTTCTAGCTGATATAAAGCAAAAGAGGAAAAGGTTTGCTATCTTATTTGCTACCTGTCTGTTCCTCTCCTGTAACAGAATTTTCTGTCCTGTGTTTTCCAGTGTTGCCTTCTAGTGATAGTTGGAGTAACTTTTCTGCTTTCACATGAGATTGTGCCCTGTTTTAGGCTGAGAGCAAATTGTTCTAGTTCAACTTGGTACTTTGTTCACATTTTAATTAACATCTGGAATCAGCTGTATATATTTCTGGGTAGTTGTTGTGTCTTTCTATAGTCTTTATTAATATAAGGTTTATGAGGAGTTATTTGAAGACTTTTCTTAAGTCGTTTCCCTGTCTCTGACTTGTGTACTGGTGTAGTAAAACACATAGTAGTCTAAATTAAGATGATTATTGTCTCATCTTTACTATGCACAGCTTTTACTTTTAAAGCATTTGCTTTACTATAGGGATTATTTACTGATGTTTTCAAACCTGAGTCTGTCTGCCTCCCTTTAAAACCAAGGTTTCACTGAGAGAACAACTGACTTTGTCTTTCCCCCTTGCCCCCTACAGAGCTCCTCATCTGGGCAGAGAGCTGGTCTGCAAAGAAAGCAAGAAAACCTTTAAAGCCACGATAGCTATGAGCCAGGAATTTCCCTTAGGGATTGAATCGTAAGTCAAAAGTATTGGCTATGAATGTTATTTGTATGTAGGAAAGGTTTTAATGTGTTTATGAACTGCAGAATTGTTCGCATCTTCAGATATGGGAATATGTGGCAGTTTCAAACCTGTGAATGAAGTCACACTGGTATGCAAGTAAACTGGTAAAATAAATTAGAGACCTCAGTGCTGGTGTGCTGTTACTGGAAGAGCCAAGTGCTTCTCTTCCTTGAGAAGACCAGAGGTTTGGCCAGGTTTATCATTAAGGTATGGCAGTACCGATGTGCCCGATTCTACAGAATTCCAAACCATTTTTGCCTGTAACAAGCACAACGTTGTGTCCCTAAACCGATACAAAGCCATGTCAGGTTCCTTATGTCTGTGGAGGAGAGGGTGTGGCACTGTATGCTTCAGTATCCTGTGTAAAACGGGGACAGGAAATTAATGCCTTGATGTTAATTTGTATGCCTGTGGTAATAAGGTATGGATCACTGAGTGTGAGGGTGCTGGTACTGAAGCCCTGAGGAGGCAGACATAGAAGCACGATGCAATTTTTCAACTCCTTTTTTTATCACCTTGCTCTTTGGGTCATTTTTATCTCTTCTAGAGGGAAAGCTTGTGAAACAAGAATTTGTAATGAAATCCATTTTCCTTTCCAGATTGTTGAATGTTTTAGAAGTAATTGCACCCTTCAAGCACTTTAACAAACTTAGAGAATTTGTTCAAATGAAGCTTCCGCCAGGCTTTCCAGTAAAACTAGGTAAGATGACTACAGCTCTTGTGGGTTTGTATTTCCAAAGTGTATATACTCATTTGTGCAGTATGTTCAAAAGTTCTGGCAAGTTTTGGAAAAGAACTCTCTTACTGAAGTGTGTGTTGCTGTAGGTTTCAGGAGAACTTAGTTAAGTTCGTGGAAGGTAACGCTGGGTGGGAGAGCTGCAGCTGAAGGGTGAGTATAGTCCTAGTCAGGAAGAAAGCTCTCTGATTTACAGTTTCCTAATTCTAGGGTCTTACTCCAAGAATAATATTGGTAATGCTGATTTATCCTTGCATTAAAGGATGATCTCAGTCATCAGTTACGAATTTTGTAGCATTTTTGTGTTTCTTTTTCCTCAGGGATTACTGGTGATATATTTTTCACTTACAAATAAACAGAAAACTGTTACACTTCTAACAAATGAAAATGTATAAAGCAATTTATTTGTGGTGTAGATTGTCACAGCATAAAAAAGTAATAGTACTTTTTCTAAGACTTACAGGATTTCTTGCGTACCAGTAAGCTGTTTAAGCCAGCCAATTCTGAACAGACTATATTCTAGCTCCCATCATATTTGCACGGCTCTGTTTATGGAGGATGGGGTTGTTGCTTAGCTCATTGAGTTGGTTCATGGGCAAGCCAGTTTACTGAGATCACTCTTAGGTGTTCAATCTCCATTCACATTGGAAAAGGGTTCTAGTTTAAAGCAAACATCAGGTCCATCTTTTGATGTGGATTTGTTCAACTGAAGCCTGCGTGCGGCAAGAGTATTTTATCTTCTCTCATCTTCAGGGCAATGTTCTCTATTTTAACAGATTGATCTGTGTGTTCACAGCACATTGGTTTCCGTGTCATCAGTCTGCATCAAGAAAGCAAAACCACTGAATTAATATTATTAACAGTTTTTGAGTGGGGTATCGAGCTGGGTATTGTTTCTGCGCTCAGGGTATCTGAGCGTATTCTGAAATAACTTTCCTTAACAGCAACTCAAAGCTCTGCGGTTTATGTAGACTGCTCAACGAGCTCCTATGTCTTTAGCGAGTCCGAAGTTAGAAACCTTTAAGTAACAGTTGGTAATTAGTGGTAACCTGTATTTCTTCACTCTTCACTGTGCCGTTTTGCTTCCTGTGTAGATATTCCTGTATTTCCCACCATCACAGCCACTGTGACTTTTCAGGAGTTCCGTTACGATGAGTTTGATGAGTCCATCTTCACTATTCCCGATCACTACAAGGAGGACCCCAGCCGTTTCCCTGATCTCTAACTAAACTGGAAGGTTCACGGTGAATAACGATACCAGCGTACCACAGTGAAAGCTAATGGATGCGTGTGGCCCACAGATAGAGGTAGCAAAGTGGGTCGTAAAGGAAGGGATAAACTTCATAATCCGGAAGAAAAGGGAACATGCATCAAAGGACTGATGTACTGATACTCACTACAACGGGCATCTAATCCGGTTCCTGATTTACAGCAAGTCTCCTGACGTGTCGTTCGCATTTTTATACATCCCGTACTGCAGGCGTGGTAGTCTGACACCTCGGTGACCCCGGGAGTACCCAACAGCCGTGAGGACTATCATTCGTTTTTAAATTTTTTACATTTCTTGGTGATACAGAAAGCACTCTTGGACCATTAGCATAAAAGTCGAAATGTCTTAGCTGGATATTAGCCCTGTAAAACATCCCGCTGTACTTCAGATGACCATATTCTATTCTTTAAAGCTTTGTTTTCATGAACTGTAAAGTATGTATCATTGTGTATAGCTCAGTAATCTGAATGTTAGTTGGACGTATATTAGAAGGAATGCGTCTTCTGTAGCTGAATGAACCAAATGGTGACCATTAAACAGTTGCGTTGTCATCCTGCAATCCCCTTCAGAAACAGCGTTCGCTCTGCAGGGAACCAGGTACCTCCTCTGGCACCTTAGTGCAGTCCATTGTGGTGCTACCCGTGTCTCCAAACCCGTACCTTCTCTGAGCTCCTCGTTCACCTGCCTTCGGCTCCGCGCTTAGCTTCTCTTCATCCCGCTGCCTTGGAAGTCCCTGCTGCCCACGATGCTGTGTTGATTAGCATGCTGGGAGGCTCATTAGCTAGAAATTATCACTTTTTTCTTCTTTTTTCACGTTCACTTAGGAGACTTGCTCCATCATGGTTGAGCAGCAGCAAGGTTATCTTGTATTCGTATTCAGCAGCCGCTCGAAAACACGGGGTGTGTATAAAGAGTTCTAGAATAAGCTCAAGCGTTAAATCTTCGTAGAAGAACAAGTTTCTCTTGCAGTTAGTTTAATTGTAGCACACATTGAATAGGGCTCACGTTGGAAGATTTTATTTGTGAATGTTTAGGATGTTTCCCAATTAATTTCCTTCCTCTCAGTATTTTGAACAGAACAGCGTTTCAGTCCTCTGGCTTCTTGAGCTTATTCTCGTGCCGGGTGGTTCCAGTCTCCTCGTTCGACCACAATCCAGCTCTTTGGTCTGTCAGAAAGAACTTGTGCAAAAGGCTAATGGTGCTATTTGTTTGTATTCAGAAATTTAGATTCAAGTGCTGTGGTGTCATTGTACAAAAGTGTAAATATTTTCAGAATTATATTCTTTGTGCACTGTAGTTACAAGTTTTTCTGGAAATCAATAGAGTTAAGTATCAAACTTTATAACGAAGAGTACCGTGGATGCTTAGTGAAGGTGCCCACCCACCGACCATGCTGGGGACGTGTGGAGATGGCTTGTCACACGGCAATAAACGCTGGCTTGTCGGGCACATCGCCAGGCCCTGGAAATACCGCTCTGAAGCAGGTGTTCTTCCACAGCCTCTGGAATCCGTCTGTCCGTCTCGGGAAGGACGGCATCCACGCTGTAAGCGGGGTCCTAGTGAATCGCTGTCGGCAAAGTGCGGAACCGCTGAGCAGAGGAAGGGGAGGTTGATCCTCTCCCAGCGCCGCGATGCACTGCAGGCGTGGCGGGTGAGTGGCGTTTACTTTGCAGACTGCGATCGATACACTGGAGTTACTCATTCGGAATCAAACCGAACATAGAACTGTAGGGGACAAAAGCAAAGGGACATGTGGAGTTGTAACTACTCGTGCAGTACTGTATCAGCAGCAGATGTTGAACATTCACTGGGAATGATAGAACTTGTTCTGCCAAGTAACGATGAATTCCTGCGGTGTTTCACGTCTGTGCTATAAACTGACACCCACCTCGTGCCCCCCCTTGGCGACAGCTGAGCTCCGTACCCTGAGAGACCAGGCCGCAGTGTGCGAGACCGAGTTACCCCGGCGGCGCTGGAGGTTGGGACTTGGTGTCCGTGGGACAAAGGCAGGTGTCCCCTGTCGCCCTCGGAGCGGGATGTCTTGTGTAGCGCTGCTGGATCAGGTCTTGTGCCAGGCATGGAATCGAAGCGAGCGCGGGTGCCGTACAGGAGCACTGAGTTGTTGGGACATGTCAGCAGATGCGGAGGAATGCTCCTCCTTCAGGTGAACACTAGAAATCCTTTTTGTCGGTGTGACAGGGAAAGAACCGTGCGTTTCGTCCTACTTCGCGTTTTCGGTTGTTCCAGATTGCCATCACAGAGCTTGCCGCCGTGGGAGGGCGCGTGCGCAGTGAGAGCTGTGTGGTTCAGGCAGCGCAGTGAGTGCCACGGCCTGGACCCTAGACTTTGTAAAAACAAAGCGTTGGGCGCAGCCTCCCGCGAAAGCAGGGCTCTGCGGATCTCCGGCTGCCGGCAGAGCCGTCCCTGTCTCCTGGCGGTGAGCGAGGTGTCTGACTCCGGGCCTGCTGCAGTGCCTGGAAATGCCCTCGGCGATTTCCAGCGGCTCTGGCTGCAGATTTTGTGGGGTTTTTTAACCTTCATGATTACACAGCTACTAACTTTGATACCTTTTAAGATTTGCGGAAACTTTTTATAGCGGCTTGCTCTAATTCGGAGTGTCGGCAAAGAGTGGACACGGGTTTGGTTGACAAGTCTTTCTGCATTGTCCTGGTGAATGTACGCTGCTACTTCTTTTCTCCTTGCTGTGGGGCTGACGGATCTGACTCCCGCCAGATCATCCTTCCCCGTTCCGGGGCTGTCTGCCGGTTCCTGTGGCAGCCTCATGACGTGAGACTCGGTGAGCTCCTCCTCGGTACATTTCTTTCCAACTTCTGGTGATGTATTTTCTGTCTGAAACATTCCTAGTGCTGAGTTTCTTGAAACTTAAAACACAGGGACACGGTTTCCTGATGGATACGCTGCGAGCCGCGGGAATCCTCATTAGTGCCAGGGAATTTAGGCTGAGCCTACCTTAGGGACGCACGTCTTGGCGTGACCGTAGCAATCCGGAGACGTGAGCGCGGCAGCGTAGCGGTGCCGTTCTGTAGGCGTGAGTCTGTCCGCGCTGGTGTAGCTGTTGTATCCGCTGTGGTGTTGCTTGCGAGGGTGTCCGCGTTGTGCTGACACGAGGCGCGTACTTGTCGGGGTGGCTGCGTCTGCGCGGGAGCCTCCCCGGCGCCGCGGCTGGCTGAGGTGTTTCTAGCCTAGGGAGCCTTCGTCCGCAGCTGTGCTGCGGCCACCGCTGTCCTTCACCCCTTGCGATCTCCCGATGGGATCTCTCTTGGAAACGTTATTTTTTCTAGCAGAACTCCATTTTTGTTTTTCCCTTACCTTTTCCTTAAGACCACGCTGGGAGCTGAGGGAAGGTTTGGTCCCTGTCATGCCCACAGCGGTTTTAGAGGTGGTCTCCTCAGTGCTGCGCAGCTGTAACTGGTTAACGTGACGTGGGCACGCGTGGGCGCTTCCACTGCGAGGAGACAGCCTGGAACGCCTGGGGAGCTGAAGCCCACGCCAGTCGGGGTGGGAGTCACCGTGCCGAGACGCCGCGGGGTTCTCAGGTGGGGCTGGCAGCGCAGCGCGAGGGACGCGTGGGGAGGGGGAAACCTCTGCGCCACAGGGGCTGGGGAAGAGACCGCCCCCGCTCCAGCCAGGGACACTGTTTCTCTCTGATCTCGCTACTTGCTGGGTTTTGTTTTTGTTTTCTGATGGCTGTGAGGTTTTTTTTATGAACAAGTGTTACAAGACAGCCATTGATTTTGGTAAACTAAGAAATTGTTGCAAAAGAATTCCTAGGGTTTGTTTCTTAACCAAACTTCTACTGGTCTTCCAAACAACTGCTTTAATTTGTGGCAAAGGGAATGAGTTTTCTTTTTCCTCTCAAGGAGCTGCTGTTCCAGTCACTGTTCTCACTTTACTGCCGTTCTTGAGTTACGTATTGAAATGATTTGTTACAGAAACTCTGGATGTATTTGTGCTGGAAACCCACCTCGTTCAGTTGATACTCAAAGCAACTGTTTTTTTTAAATGTATTTGTTCTTGATTTGTAATTCATGCAAGGATAACTGCGTTATTTAATCTGTATTAACAAATTTCCTGTAATGCTGCAGTTTCACTCTTATTTTCCTTACAATTTGTAATTATCATGGAAACAATGTCACTTTTTGCATTTTACTAGTTGTCTGGGCCATGTTTTTACCTTCCCTTCACTAACAGTCATTTTTGGTTGTATCATTTGTTAGAATAAAGACCAAACTATGCTGTTTGATTCTGAAACGGCTCAACCCGTGAAAATCAACTTCTAACTCTCCTGTCAGCCCTTCAGGAGCTGCGTGTGCGTGTCTGAGCGGGGCTGCCGTCGGAGGGGACAGGCCCACGCTGCTGCGTTCCGCAAGGGCAGTTTATTGGTCATCCTAAAGCTGAAATCCTGCGTTCTCAGGACAGCTGTTCTTTACCCGCCAAAGCTCCGGACTGTATCGCACTGTCCGGGGTGGGAGTTCAGCTGGAGATAAGCAGTCAGAAGGTGAGAGGCGGCTGTCTGGGAGGGGGGGAGACCTTTTCCGTTTGCTGAACGGAATTTTTACCTCCTACATCCAGAAATGTGTTAACTGAAATAACAAAATGTGGCAACCTGTTGGAACAGTAGTTTCTTGGAAGAACTGTGGATGACATGGAGAGGAAGAGCTGGAACTTCTAACGTTTCGTTTTGCTTTGTTGAATGCTTTTGTTTTTAGGATTTGGAGTTTTTTACTTTGTTCTTCTGCCCTCCCGCAGCCATCAGATGTTGAGCTTACCAAGCAGAGAGGGGTGTCCTCTGTAGTTAAGGATTTGTGAACTTCCCCGTCCTGTATTTCTGAAGGGTAAGGATGCACGTCTGCAGTTACAGAATGTGCTTTAATTGTTAAGATTTCAGTGCTGCCGTCAAGTACTTTTAAAGTCAGTGACAACGCACGCAGGGGACTGTCTGGCCTGGTGGCTGCGAGGCGTTTTTCTCCGGCAGGCGGAAGGCGTCAGCGTAGGAGGGCCCAGCTACAACTACTGGGCGCTGCCTTTGGGCAGGTCCGGCCCAGCTCAGACCTGGAAACCCCGCAATGCCGCTACACCTAGTTACAGTACAGCCCTGCCTTGGGCCTTCGCTACAGCCTGCCAAAGACTGCCACCACACGGTCTAGGGCTCAAAGAGGTTTACTTTATTACTATAAATCAGTTTGCGTTCTTGTATCTCACATATAAATATCTGGTGACAACAAAAAAGGCACATCTACGAGGATCTCATGCACCTTGTCTGTGTCTGTCCCTCTCCACGGGAAAGAAAAGCCCTGCACTGTTGTATGCCACAGACCTCTCCATAGTGACAAAGTTCTCAAAACAGTCAGTAAAAATTGACATTTCTAAAAATTCTAAAAATGACACTGCGTATCTAAAGGGCAAGTTCCACTCTGCCTGGGCAGGAGGAGTTTAAGAAGCAGGTGGTTTTGACTCAGACTCAAGAAGCTCAAGCACCACGTCCAGCCTCAGTCCAAAGCCAGGAAGGTCTTAGCTGCCAGCACCAGCCTGCTTTCCACGCACGTCTCTGCTAGTCTCCCACTCCCATCCTGAGGAAACGCTCCTATTTCAATGAAAATACAAAAAAAGTTTTACAAATACACAGTCCTTTTTAAAAGTACTTGTCCCATCAGACCTTTGGATGCCCAGTTAAGCCCATTCCCTTCATTCCCCCCAAAAGTAAAATAATGATTTCTTTAGTAACTGGAGCTGAAAGGGCAGGCGTACCAGCTTTGGTGAGATGGAGCTGGTACGGTCGTTCTAAAGCAGGCGGGTGCAGAAAACAGCCACTCCTAACTGCAGCGGTAAAGCTTCAGCCATTCCGTGGTGTAAATAAATACAGCAGAGGTTTACAGGAACGCGAGTGGAAGTTTAAGGGTTTTATTATCAAAGGTTTGTAAAACAATTTCAGAAACTGTACATCGACATGGCACAGACTGCAGCCTACTTCTGCCTTTTTACCTGCGTAAAGTCAAAGCTCTTGAGCTTCTGTAACTAAGGAAAGGGCTCGCCTAACTACTCTGCATATAACATGGAATCACTGTGTGCGGAAGGGTACTACTGCAGTGACAGGAAACACAAATTTATTAGTTTATACAACTTGAGATCAAGTAAAAAGTACATTATCAAGTAGACTTGCTTTTAAAAGCATACAAGGTCAATTTTAAAATGCACCACCTTTTTGCAGTGTTTAGCTCATTAACAAATGAAGACCCGGCTTATGAAAACTGCACAGACCAACCTTTCATCACTGGGCACTTGTCAGGCGGAGATTTTCACTTCCAAGGCTCCAGAAGAAAAGTTAAGAACCATTACAACGTGCCCGAGATGGACGTGAACTGACAGATTTAAAAAAAAAAAAAAAGCAAAAAAAAAAAAAAGCCCTCAAAAAGGTCAGTGCATTTTAACTTTGTCAAAGCGGAACAAAACCCACCAGGAAAAACGAAACAGAACAAACTAACCCCAGCCACATGGAGTAAAAAACCCAAAACAAAAACTATCTATGTCAGGATGCTTATTTGCAGATGCACTGTCGATCTGTTGTGTAGTCACGCTTGCGACCCTTCGGTCGATCCGCGTGCGCTGCGGACGCAGAAGGTGGAGGGTGTCTGCCACGATGGCCATGCAGTCGGTGCGTTCCCTATCCCGCTCTACGGCCGCCATGAGTCGAGGTTGGGAACGCTACCGGTGAGCTGGTTTACTAAAGGAGATCGTACGACAAACGGTCCATGCCTGCTGTAGATGCATGCAGCTTGTTACTTTTGAAGCCTCACCAAGTCAGTAAAAACCGCTTGGCTGCGCAATCCCTGTCAGCCGTAACCAGGATGGTTCCCCTCCTCTAAAGCCTCTGGTGGGAGTTAGTATCAGATTTACAAACCATGTCTAGCTTACAGCTGTGTACATCTAGGTTTAGGATTAACGAGTACAGCGTAAAAGAATCACACAGGAATGACACTGACGCACGCCTGCAGCCGTCTGCGCTGCGCAGGCAGAACTCAGTCACTCATATCCATGTCCTCCTCGTGGTGGTCATCCCCGTTCACTTTGGACTCCCGCGCTGAATCTCCGCTGCCTTTCTCACCAGCGGACTCCTTCACTTTAGGGGAGGAGGAATCTGCCATCTTCTTTTCTTCCTTTTTCTCCTTCTCGCTGTCATAGCCTTGTTCTTCTTCATCATAATCCCTTGTGACCTGCTTCGCCCAGACAAAAAAAAAAATAATTACAACTTGCTCTGAGAGTCCCTGCTGGGTTACGGCTCGCACGCCAGCAGAGGCAGGGGAGCCGGATTTTAAACATACCTTCACATCTTTATCGCTCTCGGATTTGCGTTCCCGATCCTTCTCTTTGTCTTTGCTTTTCTTCTTCTTGCTTGTTGACCGCTCCCTCTCATCTCTACTTCTCTCCTTGTCTTTATCCTTCTTCTTTTCCTTTTTATGTCTACAACGACAGGGTACACAGAGGAATGAAAACCACAACCAGACACCAGTTATTTTTGGGGTTTTTTTAGCCGGGAGGCTTACTGACCTTCTTGGAGATGGGGACCGGGACATTTTTCTTTTAGGAGACCTGGGTTTTTTAGGTGACCGTGATCCACTCCTGCTTCTTCTACGTCGCCTTTCTCTGCAGGAAAGAGAGATCAAAGTTGACTTTTCCTTTTTTAACTACAAGAACATCTCTGGCTCTAAAAGCAGCACTCTCAGAAGGCAGCAGGTGTGCATAACCCAAAGCGGGTGTTTACTACTAGCCCACAGAGCAGCAGAGTCAGGTCTTTCCTGTTCTACCTCCACCTCCATCAGCACATCGCTAGCGTAGACGGCGTTGGGGATACTGACTCTTTTTCCAAATTGAAACAAAACCGTTTGCTCTTCTTACTGTTGCAAGGTAACTTTGGGAGTGGTTAAAAAACAAAAGGCAGACATTCTGCAGGTATTTATTCCATGCAGGGAATAGAGACCAAGGAAACTTCCATGTCACTGTACCTGCTTGTGCTTCTTGATCGTCTGGTTGTGCTGTAGCTTTTGGGGGGAGTTTTAGAACGTTTCTTTTCTTTCTCTTCCTTCTTTTTATCCCTTTTAGTAAAATACAGATTTTAAGTCATTTTCAAACTATTCAAGTAGCATTCACTACTTTTGCTATGTAGGAAAATGAAGACATGGTGACCATACGGGGCAGCAGACACCGCTTATTATTTCTGGGGCCAGTCCAATTCCACTAACGGGAACAAAGACTACAACTATCTACAGCAAAATAAACAAACAGCTCCCTGTAAAACAGCACAAAATCTGCACCTCCTGCCTTCCAAAGGCAGCCCCTGAGCAAGTCAGCTAATGCCTACTACTGCGTCTGCCGAGTCTCACGGGAAGCGCGTTACGTGTCTTTACGTAACGCACTGTGCACACGGGGCACGTGGAACACAGTTCTGCAAGAGACTGACTTTAACAAGAGCCCTTAATTCCTTCTGCCCTAGCTTTTCTGTCTGCCTGCAGTTTTGGGGTTTGTTTGGTTTTTTTCCTCCAAACAAGGCACCAAAACTAAGTAATTTAATTTCTAGCAAGTGTGATAGATTTACTGAAGCAATTACCTGGTTTTGGATGTGCTCCTAGACCTTCTGCTTCTCTCTCTGGAATGAGATCTTCTTCGCCTTGGACTTTTAGATCGCCTCCTGCTTCTTGATTTTGAGTGGGACCTTCTCCTTGATCTGCTTCTGGACCGTCTACCAATAACAATTGGACATGGGCGTTACATACACGGCATTTTGACATACTGTTCAGAATCTGTCTGCCATGCTAACGGTATGGTAACGCACAATGACAGGAAAATAGAAAAAATAACACTGAAAATGGCAAAGGAGTCCGCCAAGGAAATGGGAAAAGGAAGGACTTGGTACTAGCAGGTCAAACCTGCCAGCCTCTACAAGTGAGGTCTCAATTCCAAGAAGTGTTTCTGAAGAAACTGCTCTTAAAGAGCCCCACATAACTGAAACAACTAAGCTACCTACCTGTGTCTAGATGAAGAAGGTGTCCTCCTCCTCCTCGAGCGTGACCTCGACCTTGAATGCCTTCGCTTTTCATCTTTTTTGTCTGGAGTTAAAAAGGAAAAGTTTAGTAAAAAACCCAGTGTTATTTCAGTATTAAAAAAAGATTTATAAAGAGAAGGAAGTTGAGCTTCATACTCTAGATACAAATAAGATACAGGAAACCTAAGGAGTATTTGACATTTGAAATTAAGCCTTATCTAGCTGCAGGGCAATGGGAAGTCTTGTTAAAATCTCTGCCATTTTGTGAAGGGCTGAAGAACCTCTCAAGTTACTGTTCTGAATTTCCCTCAAAAAGCCTCAAACAAAAGAATCAGCAGATTTTTCTGTTATTATAAAAGAACAGGAGCTCTGTTCCTTCCTGAAAACCATCAGGAGGCTGCTAAACTGTATTTTCACTGTTCCAAGTTACTGCTTCTCAGATTCCATGGATCTGATATTTGTGGATGAACTGCTGCACCCTGGTCTAAAATAAAATCTACAGAAATAAGCTCAAAAAAAAAAAATAAAATATATATAATCTACAAACTTCCACACATTAGGAATTAAAAGAAAGGAAACCATTCCCCAGAATAAACATCACTAGGATGCCAAGTGGCTAAGCCACTTGCTGTTTCCAATGAATCTCAGAGATGGCAGCATGAACTTCAGTCAGGGGAACCTCAAACATTTTGCAATCTTCAAATCAAGTAAATTTCGGAAAAAACAACAGATTATTCATTCCCTGCATCATTCTGCAGGACACCTGCAGCATTCACCCTGCAGGACAATTAAAACCTGCCAACTATAGAAGATGAAAGCACTAAGGCAGTATTTTGCACACACAGCTTTTATCACATACTACGCCAGAACTCCACCTTCAGTTGACCGAGGTGTTCTGCGATTTGGAATTACCTGGCTCTATAGCAGCAGAAATTAACGACTGTGCTTCTCGTACTCTCTTCATAGCTTCTTCTATTTCTTTACTGGAGGTATCTGATTTCAGACTTGGTGAAACAAGACCTGCAGCTACATGGTTCAACCTGGGAAATAAGAATTTTAGAAATTCAGTATTGACGAATCCAGGAAACGCGTGCCTCCACTGGCAGCCTGAGCCTATTCAAAGCGACCGAGAACCTGCCTGCGTTCTGTGCCGTTCAGATAACAGAGCAGTAAGTCCAGATGTGACACCTGTGCCAAAAACAGTGGCACAAGACACTGGCACATACTGACAGGCCCTCCCGAAGCCCAGAGCTGAAAGAATTCTCCCCAAAGCTTCCTGCAATTTGCAGTACAAGGGCTTTTGAGGCAGGTATGGTTTCTGCCCCTTCAGTACCCTTCTCATCTAGTGATTTGTTACTAGCTTTTTCCCAAAGGACACGCTTTCATCATCCTACTGCAGCGTTATCGATAGCGTAACGGCACGCTAGTACGTGAAGTGCTACAATCCTTCCCTACTTGCTCTCCCCACACCATATGATTTTGAACAAAATTACCCTCATGAAACTGAATACTGAAATAAAAATTAGCAAACACTTGTGCTTAGGGTCATTTGCTCCCCTTTTCTACCAAGCAGTAAGATCTGCTGCCTTTTGTTACCGTCTGACAGCTGTGACACACCCTGACTCTCTTATGATTGCCTTTTACAATTGCTGCTGGTCCCAGCTCTCTCAACCAGAGCGCTTTCCTCTCCACCTTGCAGGATGAACAAAACACTGAATTTCTCTCTCTAAATCCCCTAGCTTTCTCCAACCTTAATCAGATCCAGCAGCACAAAGACTGGATGCTGACTGACAACGGATACGCACAAACTCAAGTGTATTGCTATACAAGTATTGGTAAACACCACGCTTACTTTGGATCCACGGTGCTCATCAGCTTTAGTAGTTGATCTGCTGCAAGAGACTGCAAGGAAAAACACAAAGTTACAACCGTGTTCCATGATGTGCATGCTTCAGAAGATCACCTTCCTTGAATGCACTCTTGGCAGGGGCTAAAGCGAAATTCCCTGCAGATCAAAAAACCCCAAGCAGACCCCATCCCAACCAAGTTACAGACAAAAAGGCATCCTGCTCTGTTTTCAAACTTGTGGATGGGGCTGGGGGTGCGGACATCACACCTCAGTGGTGCTCCCTGTCCCACAGCAGCCAAACACAGGCACTCTCCTGGACAGAACCAAAGCACCTGAAGATAAAAATACACTTCTGGTGTTTACAGGTTATTCCTCTGTCAGTTCAAGAGAAGAGAGACCTCATGAGAGAGTTGATTTGCCTGTCCGTGAAGTCCTCAATGTCAATGTGTGAACAATAAGCAAGATCTTCTTTACTCTAAATATTCAATGAAAAAAATACATTTTACAGCTTTTCAGAAAATCCAGATACTATGACAACCAGGCACTTCCTGTGACCCCAATGATTTTCTTTATGCAGAGGCAGCCATGTGCTGAACTCAGTTTGTTAACCAGTTGACTCAGCGGCCAACGGAAACAATCCATCCTACCAAATTCGTATTTTTCTCATATGCATTTAAGAATTTTTTTTTTTCCGTTTGTTATTTCATTATCACCATTATTTGCTTGTTACTACACATGGCATGCACAAAGAGAATGCTGAATGATTGATTTCTTAGCAATGCACTAAATTATTACCTCTCTTACCTGTGAAAGATGTTCTCTGTATAGTATTTGGTTCTTGCATCTTAAGTATTAACTCATTATTCTACTCACTATTACTCAGCACTTAAAGTCTTTTTTAATTCAGTTTTAAGAAGACTACAGTCTAACAAAGTCTCCTCAGTATTTTCTACACCTACAAAATTAAAAAGTCAAACAATTTTTTTTTTTTTTTTACTGCAACTACAAGAGGGGTTCACAGCTTGATAACTGCAACTACAAGAGGGGTTCACAGCTTGATAATGACAGATATTTGAACTATTTCCTTAATACCCTCAGATGATTTTTCAGGTCCTTCTGGATACCATATACACCAGCATTCGATACTCCTACAGATACTATTTATTCCAAACAAGTGCTCAGGAAAATCAATCACTGGGTTTTTCAGACAGTGGCTATTAAACTGATATAAATTAAAATTACTTTTAAAACAGAACAGAGAGTAGCAAAAGAAAAGTGTTCTTACATAAACCTGCTATGCCAAGAAACAAAGACTGCATTCTGTAACAACGCTAAGAAGCGTACAGAACCAGCAGCCCGTGCAGCCTCGGCCGCCTTTAATAAAAGGCAGGATTTGCCGACACGTCTCCAAACCGAAGATCGGCATCGCCAGATCTCCAGCTCGTATAACACAGCGGTGAACACCAAGAGCACCGCGCGTGCTGGTCAAATGACATACGTGCCAGGGACCCTAAAGAGAACTGCGGAGGTGTGACATACCTGAGAGTTTAAGTTTGCTCCAGGAAGCCCAAGAGCAGCTAGGGCTGGATCAAGAGCAGGAGCTCCCAGAGCAGCTAAAGGAACAGCCCCGATCTGTAACAAAGACGGCAATCAGACAAAGCCATGCTCAACTGCTAAAAACCTAAAAACCTGCCAGGCCGCGATTCCCAAGCATCAGACATGCAGGAACTCCAGCTGGGTTTCACTTGGACTTCCAGCTACAGGAACCATCAGACTAAGGTCACCGAGAGTGTTTCAGTTCTCCTTACTCAGGTATTCCAAAGCTTAGTATATGCAAGATTTTCTTCTCTTATCAATATTCTAAAATGAAATTCTGTTTCCTCTGCATCCCAAGGGGTGAGGGGGGGAAGGAAAAAAAAGTAGAACATTCCACTACATTCAAGAAATAGGATAAAATTAAATTATTTTCCAGTGTTAAGATAAAAATTCATTGCATGTTTCTGATCCAACTACCACATATCTAAATCAATTTAGGATTTAAATTAACATGTTAAAAGACAATATTATTACATCTCTGTAAAATTCTCAAATTTGGGTAAAACTGGCAAGTGGGTTGAAAAGCTGTTGTATTTTGATTCTCTCTTCTCTAACAAGGTATGTGCTTTAACTGAACTTTTTCCACAGGGTATTATTCTTACTGTTCACCTTCCACACAAATTCCTGCGTATTTAGATAACGAGCGAACACAGGCTACAATTTTTTCCCCCCAGCTGGAGTATTAACGGAGGGTATCTCCACAGCACGTCAGCTCCTCGAACTTCACAAATTTAAAATCTACGGGATCTGTCCTGCTTGTCAAATCTGGCTGTAAGCGTAGAGTGAATAGAAGAGGGGTGAGAGAGAGACAAACACGGGGCTCCTGGGATACCAGAAGCATCCTATCAGGGGAATAGAAGCATCCCATCTGGCAACTTATCACCATTTGGCCACAATTCCTATCAGACAGCCGTAACAAGCCGTCAAGGTATACAAACTAAACCATTCTAGGTATCAGCATTAGCACATCAGTCTATTTGTCCCGAAAAAACCCCAACGGAAAGTAAATTGGAATCTAACAGACTCCATCCCGGTGACTGCAGGGTAACCAGCAAGCCTACCTGAGAGAGTGGGTTGGGAGTAGGCAGGAGGCCACCTCCAGGCAGCAGACCTGCCACAGCGTTAGCTGGTGCCAAGAGAGACAAAGCCTTAGTCTCATCAGGAATAACTCCTGCAGAGAAACAGCCTTGCGTTAGAATGCATTCCATTTCAGAGGCAGAAAATACACAAATACACCCAGAAAATGTCTCCCTGATACACCACCTGAGTTTGTTGAAAGTACTTATGTTGGCTAAAATACAAAGCTTGACGTATATTAATATTTATCATTAACTTTTTTGTCAGAATGAAACTTCAATGTGTGAAAATTTGACTGTTCCTTTTTCTCTACAAATGGTTAAGTTTCTAGAGCAAAAAAATAGCACAATACACACTACTTTTTTGTTAACACTGCCAAGATTTCATCACCTGTACTCGATTTTTAAGTCATGAACCAAACGTAAGCAAGCACAGTCGGTTCTCCAGGGGTGTGCTCTCAACTTTCAAAAGCTGTTTTATGAACAACGACTCGTGTCGGCTGCTTCACTACAAAGCACACAGAAAAATCAAGATACACAAGACAAAAAAAGTTTGATTTAGGGGTTAATAATATGGTACAGTTCACTATGTTTTCTTTTACACCTACCACATAAATTTTGTAAAACTTAAGAGAAGGTATGGAAATATTTTTTGTTGAATCAAGCGTAGGGCTTTTGCTGACTTGTCAAATGAGAATGCAAGTCTCTGCAGATCTTCAAATACGCGCTGGGGATGTGTGTCTGCGGGCGGGTGGGTGCATACGTACAGTCTACTGCGGCACATTCCTTACCTGTGCGGTAAAATGCATTTGTTCCAGTATGTGCCACGCTTACTGTACCAAGAGTGCTGCTACATACTGCCACTGCAGAAGGAACTTCTGGCCCAAAATCTTGCAGCCAACTAAGACAAGTGTCTTATTTTACTGCCTGCTCTGCACGTACAATTTTAAGGGTCCTACTATGAAACAAGTAATTATGTAGGTATTTTTAGTCTATCCAACAGCAAAAGCCCTATACAGATGGATTAATTTGTTAATGTGCCCAAGCCCCCAAAATGAGAGTTCAATAAAACAATTTTACTACATATTTGCAAATACCAGTAGTGTTTCTGTAATACATATTAAGAAACTGCATCTCATCATAAAACATACAATATGTACAGGGCACTTAAGAGAAACTGGATAAGCTGCAGAAGAAAACTGTTGGGTGGTATTTTCAGCAGGGCCTGGTATATAGTTCAGGCTGAACCAGGGAAAAGAACTGTAAAACACAACAACAAAAAAGAAAAACCACTGTTAAATAAAGGTAATGGTTCCTTCCACCTATACTGAGAAGTGCCGATAATATAAACAAATGTATAATACACAGCACTGTTATCTTGCTTGTGTCATTGAGCTGTCATCAATTTAGATACCCAAAGTTATGGAGGGAGAGGGGGGAAAAAGGTCACTTAGATAAAGGGCATTAATGCATAAATATATTAACACACCTACAGAGAGATTATGGGGTAATTTTGCATGCAAAATTATGTCTCAGAGGATCTTTAGCAATTATATCTAAACATTTCAAATTAGTGCAACTACAACATTTCTGGCATCTAAATACAAATCCTCAGACTTATCTCGAGACACCTCATAGAAGATCTGCATCCATTAAAAAAATTCATGCACCTGATCCTCTAATTGTTTTTTTAAAAAGTATTTAGAAATAAATTAACTACAATTTTAAAAAAGCAATGAGGCCCCTCACCAGTTAATTTTCATGCTTCAAGAGTTTTTTTTACTGCTGCTTTGTTAGAACCATGAAATACTGCATGAATGTGTAGAAATGAAAGAAAAAGAAACAGACAAAAGAAACAAACATTAACCAAAGAACCTAAATACCCCCCCCAGCCATCTTTAATCTTAGAGTTCCTTCCAAATCTAGGAATAGCACAGTGAAAATTACAAATACTAAACCTTACCGTAGCCTTTGTGTTTAGCTCTATAACACAAAGCAACAGCCAACACCAAAATGTCTGTGTATGCTAAAACTGGCGTGCGCTTGCAATATAGGGGATAATTACTGCACTAAACAGATAATAAACATTTACTTTAGTGACAGGCAATATTAATACAGAATTATCACAATAGAAAATGAAAGATAGAAGGGCCCGGTTCAGCACAGTAGCTAAGCATACGCCTGGCTTTAAGCACACGAGCAATCTCGCTAGGGCTGTGAGGATCTTGCTTAAACAGCTCGCCAAATTGGGACCCTGGCAGTAGGCGTTTGCAGGGACGCTGTGCTCCAGCCCAGGCAGACGCAGTTGTGGAGCACGTCATTACAAACCCAGGGGCATAACTGCGGCTGAACATCTCTTGTGATACGCTGCAGCATGACGCCAAAAACATCAACGTTCTGAGCCACCGGAACACCACAGGGAACAGCCCTTGAGGAGCTCCGTCGCTTAAGTAGGCCCATTAAAATAGTCTGCTTTATTAATTTTATTTTCTTTACACAATCTGAACCAAAACTACTGGGCGGATTTCTCTA
This sequence comes from Tetrax tetrax, assembly GCA_009806455.1. NCBI lineage: Eukaryota > Metazoa > Chordata > Aves > Otidiformes > Otididae > Tetrax > Tetrax tetrax. The sequence continues at coordinate 792,027 of WHYT01016787.1, forward strand.
CGTGCCAGATTTATCCACCATCAAGCACAATGGACAAAGTCAGACTGACAAATAGAAAAATGTGGTTACCCTCACTGGAAAAGTTAAACGCTAACGTTCTTCACCACGGGCCTTGGAGAACACTTCGGTACTAACTCAGGCGGACTGTTCGTATCGTGCTTTCACACAAAGACGAGGACAGGATGCCTTCAGCTAGGCTATTATACCTCAACTAGCGGCAGCAGAAGCAGTAGCACAATGGCAATTTCAGAAGGTGTTCTGTACTCTCAAAAAGCAGCACGTCTCAAACAAAGGTCGTGCTGCAGATTCCTACATTCCAGAAATTAAGTTCTCATATCTTTTAAGTTTAAGGAATACAAAGATAAGACAGCTCCCCGGGCCTCAAAAGACAGCCTACAGCATCACAATCTCTAGATTAAAGGTCTGAGCCCAGGCCACGTACCAAGTTTATTACTGTAGTATGACTTAAATCTGCAGAGATTTTATTTAATTCAAGCGAGCTGGGAAATCCATTATTTCAGAAGCAAATCAAGAAACAGTAAAATAGAAATCGGTTACTTCTAAAGCAAGTCTAGAAGAGTTTAATAAGACTTCTGTAAGAAGAGGTGTCTTCTCAGCACTTTGTTTTTAAGGTAAGTTCCAAAAACCCTGCTCATTGCCTTTCAAATTACTGTAACACCCTAAAATGTAAAAATAAAAAGAAGAAGAGAAAATGTAGTTAACAAGTGGTTACACCAGGAAAACACTTGGGGACTTGAGTGCTTGCTGGCCTTTAGTTAATGTCTAGAATCCCCTGTAGCTGCAGAGGACCCACTGTTTTTCAGTCATCTGGAAGGGCTTTGCATTTGCCTTCTCCACTACAAAAATCACACACACAAATAACAGAGAGAAGAGTTTATTATTTAGTGAAATTCTATATATCAAGGAAGAACAAGAAAACTTGGAATAAAAAACTAGTACCAGTGCCCATTTGGCACCTCTTGGAAGAGCTCACTTTCAAATTAAACCATAATTATTCAAACCCTTGGTATACTGGACTTCACAACGAGAGAGGGGGCTTTTTCAGGGAAGGTCCCAAGGACTGCAGTGGCAGCACGTCTCAGAGAAATGCCAGTCTACTCTCCCAAGCGTTCTCAGGGAGGGAGAAACCATTCTCGTGAAGAGATTTACGCCTACGCGAAAGTGGCAAACACTTAATAATTAAGGCAAAATGTCCTTAAAACGGTGACCTGTTTGCGTAAGTCTGTTTAAGAAAAGGTCTCAGTGAGACCGGTAAAATTTGCACAGAATTCTGCCTAAAATGTTAATATTCTAAACTTACAGGCACACTAAACCAGTAAGAGGTAAGCTTTCCGCTTTCATTCAGTGTCATAGATTTAAAAAAATTATTTAACCTATGGGCCAATGGCAATATACCAAGGGTTTCAAAATGTTCATATCTTACATGTTTGACATTTTACTAATCCTCATTTTTGTGAGCTAGACTGGAATAAAATGCCATCGTACGATGGCTTCATAGGCCATTAAACAATCCACAAACCTTCTGCATAGGGTACGACTATCAACGCTCTGTCAACGAACACAGTGTTTGTCAGGTGCTGGGCCACAACTGCCGAGTCAGGATCATGGAACTTTACAAAACACACACGCGATGAAACAGGCAAAGGAGAATCACTGAAAAAGAAAGAAATCAGTTACTTTGATTGAAATCAGCCTGACAGTAGTAAACTTAATTGTCTCCCCACTTTCACCAAACCAGGAACCCCCAGGGGAGCACGGATACTTCTCTACGCAAGAACACGATTTCAGGCTCTGCATCAAACCTCACTTGGCGTGACTACAGATACAAAATCCCACTGAATGAAGCCAATCTGCTGTAAAATTGCAGAAATAGTTTTACTGCCTCATTTGTAACTGGACAATAATTCTATAATGCACAATATACCTGTGACCAGCCACCTAACCGCAAATCAGTTCCCATGACCCGTCTGCGAGAAGGGAAGGAGACCAAGAAACTCTTTGCTTAAGAAAGAGAAGAAGTTACCCACCACAGATACCACACGCGTTAACTCCCCACTTTAGGCCCCCAATTACTTAGTAAGGTAAATTATGAAGTGCTAAGCGTCACAATTAAATGATGAACAGACCACTGTGATTTTACTTATCAACACAATTCCATAAAAGCTCGTAGACCAAACTTCATCACGCCGCTTCTCACACATACCAGCACCGCCGAGCTCGGTCTGAAGGCACGTACACTGCTGAACACACGTCCACCACTCAGCAGCAGCAGAACCAAACACAACCAAATCCAAGCAGCTCAGGGAGGCAACGCTACAGCTGAAATCTCCCTAATGAATGAGAAGTCCCTAAACAAGCAGTCAGTAAACACAGACCTCTTCACAAGATAGGTCTGTACCCACCACACAGCTCACAATGAGCGGCTGTCAGCAGAGCTGCGTAAAAAATCCCAGACGTGGAAAATCCAAAAGAGAATGAAGAAGTTTTGAGTTACTACTTTTGGTTTTGTTTTTTTTTTTTTTCCATCTACTTCCTGTAACAACAGGAAAGAACTGCAGGCCATACAACTGTGCTCTCTTCCCCGTCCCTGAAACAAAACAAAATTAACCCCTCCAGAAACAGAGGCAGAATCAACCAGCTAAAGGTCCAGAATGGGTTTTGAAAGTCCATGCATCCTGAAAACGGCGCAGATTTTGCTTTAATCAGACACATGAACTAAAACATCAAGAAAAATTGTTACACAGACACAACTGTGCAGCTGAGGAGTTAAAAGCTCTCCCCAGAAGGTACAGGACAGGTACTGAAAGTAGCAACGAGCCCTAAAACTCTAGTTCCTAAAGAAGGCCAGGCTACACATGCTGTTCAGCTCTGCCCTCGAGTACCAGAGATACAAATCAGCCTGAAGAGCTAGCTCTTAGAAGCAGTCACTAATTCTTCACGACATACTAACTACATGCCCAGCAACGGTTATCAGACTAGCTCTTCAAAATGCATCCCACCGCCACAGCAATTTTATCTGCGTTGGAGAAAGTTCATCAAGTCTTTAAGCACTGAAAGAGCAGAGAGAGTTGTCAGAATTCAGGAGAAAGGAGAACGATTTTGACATCAACAGGAGAGACATCCAAGATCTATTTTTGTTAGTGCAAATGTCAAAAACCATCTAACATTCACCACCAGCGAGCACAGGCTCGGCCCAACGTACAAGTTACGCAAACTCCAGCGCTGCCCCAAACATCTATCGGATTACACTTTAACTTACTTCAGACTCGACCTGATGTTGAAAACCAGATTGGAGCCAGCGTGCTACAGCTCTGAAAATATTAAAATTAGAAAGACCCACTTCATCCAGCCTCTTGCAGATTTAATAAACTGGAAAGTAACACTATCGATAAACGGCACAGAGATGGAAAAACTGAAACTATTAGCTGTTCTGTGTCCACAAATACACAGTAGCTTGCCAAAACGGTGCCTTCTCTTACCCCATTCACATGAAAACATAAAAACCAAAGCAGCATTAGCAGACATTGTTTAATAAAATCACAGTAGTAAAATCAAAGAAAAGCAAATCAGAGGGTTCTAGAACATCTGAATGGCATACTAACCTAAGTTCTAAAAAAATTAAACAGTTTATTACATAAATGTAGTACAATATCTTCAAATGTTCTTAAAATGTCTGTGATACCACGGGAACATGAAACAGAGCAGATACTGTTTTATACACGAGTACCACCATGTCCTAAACCATACAGCTAGCTGAATCTACAGAACCAACTGAAAATGTGGCAGGTTATGCTTACGCAGCCTCACACTCAATATAAAATAGCGTATTTCATTTTCAAAAACGTTACTCCCAGTCATTCTAAAAATCCAAGCTGTGGCTGAGCAGGATTTGTCAAGAACAGAATGTTCTCAGCAGCTACCAAAAAAGGCTATCATTATTCTAATTCACCAGAGATCGAAAAATTTAGTAATTCTCTCTCAGACATCAAGCCAACAAACGCTCAAAACCCTCAAGAAAGAACCAACCCATGTGCTTCACTTGGAAACAGAAGTTGCCATCCTTTCTCAGCAGACCAACTATCAGTGGCAACTGCAAGTGATGCCGGTATCCCAACAGAGCCCGTCCTTTCATCGGCAGTTACTAGGGAAGGTAAAAGATCTTGTCAATTCCTATGCCATCCCGTACACGAAATTAAGTACGTTCCTAATTTTATCAAGCTTTAATTCCGTAGACTGTATTTTCCATCAGATGTGCATTTTTCCCTGTAAAATTCTCTGTGCATAAGAAACTGACTGGACCACTCATCTCTGAAGAGCAAGACCGGAGAACACATTGGTTTCTCTGTCAAACGTCGGTAGTGTCAGACCTACGTCCACGTTTCAGAGCAGAAACTTAAGTCTGGATGGAAAGGCAGTTTCCACACGCTAAACAGAACATGCTGAAATCAGCTTTTATATACATGTGTATACACACACACCTTTAAAAAAAAAAAAAGAAAAGAAAAAAAGCAAGCACTCTCAGAAATCCGTTCCCGCCACTTTTCAGTTTTGCCTGCCATGGAGAGGAAACCATATGGAATACAACAAAGACAAGAACCAGGCAATGGAGTTGGTGAAAAGCAGAAGGAGGAGGAAGAGAGGGTTTGGGGAGGAAAACCAGAAGTCACAGAGCTGGCTGTGGATTAAACGTGTAGTATGAAGCTGAGGTATACATAATACGTGTAATAACTGATTAAATAAACCGGGATAACAAGATGGATGAGGGGACAGGAAGAGAAACAGAAATACAGAGGAACTCAGGAAGTTATATCTGATCTGGAAGCCCAGGAGAATAAGGAACCTCTACAGGGGACAGGAGAACCAGTGACAGAGAGAAAGATCAAATGAGGAGGTGGAGCAATGGAAATGGGATTGGTTACTCAGAAACGCTACATGCAAGAAAGAATCCCAGTTTCACCTGGGACATAAAGAAATCCAGATTATGGAGAGAATTTACAGATTATGATTTACACCCTGTACCCTCTAAAAATGGATAAACACCTGAAGTTTCAAGGAGAAGGAAAAGAAAAGGCTTTAGAAGAAACAGACAAAGTAATCTGCCACTACCAGAAAACACACCTCTCTGTGTGAAATGAGATGAGATCCCTGAGCTCCCCAGCGCAGACCGGCACTGGGCCTACGGGTGCCAGAGCCCTGGCTTCTCTGCATGGACAGCAACACAACGGGAATGACACAAAACCTCCTTAAAACAGTAAAGTTAATAACTAACCCCGGTCTAGGATCAACAACCTTTATGTAGCTTTCAAAAATACTCTTTTCCACCAAGATGTACACTCTAGAATGAGGGTGGATCGTAACAACATATCACTTCAATGGCTAATCAGGATTTCTACATCGTCTGTGCCAGGCCCATCTAATTACACTCTGTTTCCTGTTCCATATCAATTTCTTCAGTGGCCTCTCTGTAGTTGTAACTTTTACATAAATAGTGAGAAAGCTTCACAGTATCCCTACAGGATGAAGGAGTATTGTCCTCCTCTTTCACTTAGGGCTTTGAAATACAAAAGAAATTTAGCCCCAACGTTTTCAGTAATTTGTGGTCATCCAACGCGATACATCTGGCCTCTGGGTCACCGGAGTCAGCTGCACCTTGCGGCCTCCACCGACGCAGCGGGAAGGCAGTCAGCTCGGGCTTTTTCTGTAGCCACACAATGACCCAGTTGAAGCGACCAGAACACCAGTACAGAACAAAGGAGGATGAAAGCAGCCGCCAAACGCAGGAGCCCGGCTGTTCTGCAGAAACAAACACGCCGGGATACAAAGCAGGAAGCTTGCCCTAAAGACTGGTGTCTACTGGTGCCACGCGCTGCAGACACAGGGGTACAAAGCAGATCTCCCTGAAGCCCCCTCTTCTCTTCCCACAGCCCAGCTCTACAACATGTCCACCACAGACTCCTCTGCAGCGCACAGCCCCAAGACAGACCCAGCGCTTCGCTGCGCAGGGCCCCGTCGGGCCAGTATTCCCCTACACGCTGCGCAAAGAGCCAAGCTAAGAGTGTACAGACAGCCCGGGGTACCCTGACAGCAGAGTTGCTGGGATGGGCTCTGGTTTTCCCTTTTTTTTTTTTTTTTAACAACACAACTCTCACATCTGGAAGTGCCCCTCAATTCCACTTACACACACATTCCATCCCCTCCCACCTTTCAATTTCCAACATGAAATTGCCAAAAGTCAATCCAAAGCAAGAAATTGCAAGAAATCCCGTTTTTGAACGTGCATAAATAACCAGCTACCAGGATGGGTGAATTTTCTTGGGTTTGGGCTAGCAGCGAGTGAAGACTGAACGATGAAAAAAAGAATGCTTCGTGACAGTTTTTTTTTTCCCTAAAGTGAAAAAAAATCCAAATAGTCTTGGGCATGAAAAATAGTTGACTGTGTTCCTGTTTTTGTCCAGTCAAACAATCTTCATTCATCATGGCAAAAATAAATCCTTTCACTTACGTAATACATAAGCACAAGAGCAACATACGACATTAGATTGTGAACAGCAAATCAAATTGACACGGCCAAACTCAATGAGACCACCTAACTAACACAATAACCGTGTATTGTTTGTCTATCAGCCATTACCTGCCCATTTGGCATACATAATTCTTTGCAAGGAATGTGTATTTACATCAAAATCTTAGTTTTATGGCCAGCCATCCAAAAATTGCCAGCGGTTCTGGAGGGCTGCTAGACAGCGTTTACCAGACAGCCCTGGAACAAACAGCTCCTGGAGAAAAACGTGCATTTGACAGGAGCAATCCCGCCTGCAACGGCATGCCGTAAATGACTGGTTTTCCCCACATACTGCACAACGTAATTAGGAGATAATTACAATTGTAACAAGTACCTAAACCCTTACAGCAGCTCCATCTGAGAAGGAGGAGGGCTGCGGCGGCTCGCGAAAGCGGCTCGCTCCGACTCGCCTCGCCGAGACGCCCCCGAGCACACCCACACGGCGCTGACCGGCGGGGCCTCACGACCGGCCGAGCTTCTCGGCGAGCCTAACGGCGGGGCGGGGGCAGGCCCAGGCCCGGCAGCCCCGCGGCGGCCGCCATGGAGGCGGGAGGCGGGC
>WHYT01016788.1:0-24361 GCA_009806455.1 Tetrax tetrax
CCCCTCGGTTCTTATCAGGAACTGCCTTGTGAAGCATGCGAGACTTCCCCCCTTTTTGGATAGTTTTCACAATAGTTAGTTAGTAAAGCATAAAGCATCATATATGTATTAGTATTCACAGCAATAATCAATAAATGCCGTATCTTTTAAGCGCATACGCATATAGTTGTGATTAACTTATTGTCCTTATTTCTATGTGGTCCTTTCCCCCTTATCACTTTCCCCATCATAATGCACATAACTTTCTGTTCCATCCTCTAGAATAGTCGTTCTGCAGAATTGCGTGTGTCTCCTGGAAAAACAAAAACAAAATCAGAACAGCTTTATTTTAAAAGTGTATAATAGGGACAGAAAATTCTATTCTGTCCTTGAATGTTTATGCTCACTGGAGTTGCTGTTTCTTTTCATGGTCTAGAGAAAAGACTACACAATGTGTGCATTGGTGCTAAGTAAAGGTAGCTAGGAGGAATTGTCTTTTATCTTTGACACAAACAAATGTTACAAAAGTCTCTTCCAAAACCCTGAACCACACAATAAGCTTTCAGAGAAGATAAATGTTTGCTATGTTCACATGTTTATTAATATTTCTCAATAAACTCAAAGGTTATACAGTTCTGAAGTGGTCAAACAATGGTATACCACAATGGCTGTTTCATCATCTCTCTCTCCCTCCAAGCCTGAACATGCTCTTCAGCTTTCACCTCATGGTCTAAATCAAGACATTAAATACATTATCATGAAGATTGTATATTTCTGACACACACAATGTGAATTTCACAGAAAACTGAAGATAAATAAAACTATGACTGTCTTCTACAGAAATCTGTCCTTTTGGATTCAAAACCGCCTGTTGTCAAGCTCATGATAACAGATTTAAATGGGTGAATAGTTTGATCCAGAAAGAAGGAAAATGGTTTTACAGAAAGATTTTATTTTTTTTCTAGAAAAGCTGAAATCCTAGTCTTAAAATGCTACAACAACCTGATTTGTTGATGTTATAATCTGCAATAGCTTAACTTCTGTTTACTCTGGGCAAACATGGTGCTGGTGAACGGTGCCGGTCTTGCAGCCCCGCAGTGGGAAGTCCCTTGTCTACTCAGGGAGCATGTACCATGCTCCCACAGTTTCTTCATCACCTGCCACCACCACCCCGCTGCTGGGTCCTCCTGCCTACTCTGCCAAGACAAAACCTCAGGGAAAGAGGCAGAGAGACATGAGGGTGCCCTGCTGAGGAAGCTCATATTTTTTTATTAATGGTGCCTCTTAATTCTAAGCCGCTGACTCTGACTTCATACTAGCTACCACAGAAGAGTGCTCCCTGGTACCAGAAGCATCATGTTTGTACCAAGAGCATCATCTTCATTAGCAGCCAAGCGCAGGCAAACGTGTCAGGAGCAGAGTAGGAAGAAGAAAGTGTCAAGAAGTTAGACAAGAGCGTGTGTATGAGGAGAGGGAACCAAAAAACCTGAGTGCCTGAAACTCTGCAAAAGTGTGGCAGGAAATTGGAGATGGTTAGGTGTGAGTTGTGTCTCACCCTGAGCGTTCAGAGAGACACGTGAAAGGGAAGTAAAGAAGCTGTTAAAAAAGTTGATGGATCAGACGGTAGATATCTGTCAAAAATACATAAGTTAAGGAAAGTCAATTAGGTATCAAAGAACACTGAATTTCCAGAGATAAAGAAATACAGTTAAAGTCCTTACAATAAAATTGTGTAAAAAGCTACTGGGGAGAGACTATCTGATCCAAGGACATCTTGTAATAGGATGTTGACATCCAAAACTGAAGAAAATATAGATGGAATTTCCCGATTTAAACTTAGAAAACAACAACCAAATTGTACCAGGATGCAAAAGAAATCAAGGCTCCAAATGTTGGAAGGGGAAAAGCCTATATTATTCTGGATGCTATTAAATAAACACCAGAAACAACAACAATGAAAATGGGTACAAGGAGGATTCCGCAAAAGGCAGTCAGCATGCACTAACAGGGAGCACTATGTAGGGCTGCAGGTGGAAACCATAGAGGCTGAAGCAGTTCGCAGCGTTTCTTGGGAGACAGTACACCTGTCAGGAGCAAAACTGTTTCACAAAAGCCCAAAGACAAGAACTGAAAATGCTTACCAAGAAACTATGTAAATGTATTTTATATAACATAAAATATTTATTTTGAAGAGATTAAAGGGAGAGCTGTGTCAAGAGACTGGAACATGTACTTATTGGCTGACATATTAATACACATTTATCAGGCAGTGAGGTATTAAGTTCATGTGCAGTAAGAAAAAAGATAAGAAAAATATATGTTAAACATGATTCAGAACATACTGCACAGAAATAATTTCTGAGGCATAAGTAATTTAGTTATAAAGATGAAATAAAATCTTGGGAATAATAGCTTACAATTGCTTTAAAGAATAAAATGTTCCATGCTTGTAACTATGCTAGGGCTTGTTAGAAAAATGTGTACATTAAGTAGACATGTACTCACAGTCATGACGATCAATTTAGAAATATTTTAAAGGTGTGATTGCTGTAATATAAGATGTAGTTGTACTGCCCCCCCAAAATATCTACAAATGTTTCTTTAGTGTTCTAGCAAAAACGTAGAGAGGAATGTGATAAATAGAAAAGCAAGGAAAAAAAGCCTATTAAATGGCTTAATTCTGTAGTAGTTATGGAAAATGAAGGCGTAAATGTTTGCTTAGCTTTAGCTCCAGGGATTAATGCAATATAAAAATGGCTAAAATTGTACACTGTTAGCCTCAATGGAATGTAGATGCAGAAGTGAATCAAAGAATGTGAAATGTACAAAAAAAAATCAGAAATGCCCAAGAAAAATTTGTAATGTTAATTGCAGAAACTTAAGATCTGCACTTGAAAATGGCCTAGATTTGCTTGCATGTACTTGATAGAAATTTTGTACCAGTTTGGATATTATTTTCTCAATTCACAGAAATAGTACTATTCAAGTACTAAATATGTAATATGATTTTTTAAAAACCTATAAATAATATCTGGTATGTCTATGATGCCAGACTAAATGTGATAACTGCACATAAATAGTACCCAATTTGATTACTCTAAGTTCAAATATTTTGCGAAAGGATATGACTGTACTCATTTTCTATTGGTATAGAGTATCCACAATCCAATATTCCCATGGAAAAAAGTACAGCATTTAGAAAGACTATGGAGTTAAGCCCAAACTCTTAATTGGCATAGCTAAAAATATTTGAAACTAGGAAGTTTTCAATAAGAAGCTGAGAATTAGACTTCCTTACAATATAATGGGCAATATGAAAATGTGACTATTGGGATCTGTTACTTGCACAAGGAAAAAAAAATATTGGAAATGTTCTAGAAAAAACAAACTTGAGACAGTGGCAAAAAAGGTGGAAAAGACTGGAGGCTTTTATAAATTTTCATCAGGTTCCTGCAAAATTATTATTGAACCTGATCAGGTATATATAAGTAATGGTGAATATTTTAATTCTTACATAAAAAGGGGAAGGAGGAGGAAAAGAGAAGTAAGAGTTACTAAGTTAAAATACAGGGCAGGCTGTTAAAATTTGATATCTTTGAGGGACAGGAGTGAGCCGAACATTGTAGGGAGCAAATCCCAGGAACTGTTTTGGAGAGACATGAGATGATATCTGAAAATGCCTTGTGTAGTCTTTTTTTCTTACAGAAAATAGAGTTTTAAGTTAATTGTCCCTTTCTGAAACTGGCACGATTGACCCATATCAGCTGTTGATGTGAGGCAGTGCAAGATATGTTGGGTTTCTGTCAATATTTCATTCTGTCCTACACTCCTTTTTTTCCCCTCCTACACTCTTTTAACATCTTAAAAACACACCTTTCTTATAATTTTTTGATTCAGAGTTCAGAGGTTTTGATGTGATAGATTAGAGGATGCAATGATTTATACAGAAAATAAATTAAGAAAAACAGAGTTTAAAATTAGGCTACCTTGGTCTAATTAGATTATCCATGAACCGGTGTATTGATTGTACCAGCTTGGTGCATGTGTTATTTCTGGCTTAGTTACTCACACTCTCCTCTTTTCCAGTAGAACAGTGGGAGTGAGGCACTGAACAAACAAGACAAGGAACAAAAAAAAAAGAGATTTTAAACTTGAATTGTGAACTGAACACTTCAGAGGATTAACTGAAAGTCTATTAGAAGCTGAATGAAAAGAAAATATGCAGTTAAGGCACAGCAGTATGATTATTTTCCATTCACTGTTTATCTTACTTTCTCCAGCAAATGAGATCAAAGCTACAATAGCAGATATGACATTTTCTTGGTGAGGTTGCTTTTAAAAAATGAGTAACTCCATGTGCACATGAGAACAAGGACTCAGGCATTTCATGGGAAACTAAACCCTATAAACCTCGTCAGCACAATGGTTGCTGCAGCACTGCAAGGAAGCTGGGGAGCTTGCACCAAGCACATTGTGAAGACTGTTGCAGCCCCAGAGAATTTGCATCAACCAGGGTTTAGATGGGAGGAGTGGTTTATCTCCAACACAGGTATGGGAACCTGTGGAGAAAATAATCCACAGATTTTTTTCAGCTGTAGATTTTGGGAAGTTGTGGCTCTCAGAGGTGAGCAGGGTCCTGTCGACCTGAGTTCCAACCAGATGGAGCAAAAGGATCGAGCTTAAGGAACTCCACTGAAAATGTTTTTCACAAAGTGCACTGAACAAATTAAAATAACACAAAACAAGTGTTGCATAAAAGAAATACAGGAGTATAATAAGCAGAAAAAGAAGAACCTTAACACTGGTATTTTTTAAGCTGCAAGACTGTCAGGTGGCCAATAGCTCAGGCCCACAGCTTGCTGTAAGCCCTGCTGCCGGGTTATGGGTTTGCCTTGGATCAGGAGTGCCAGGCCCTGACCAGCCTGGTCTGGGGCCTGCCCACACCTGTGGCTCCAGGGGCTCTGTTTAAGCTCAGCTTGGGGCCCTCAGCCCCTGCCTGGCCTGGTGGGGTGCTGGTCTCCAGGTCAGCTGGGCCCATGGATCACCTTGCTCTGGGCCTCCTCTCGTGGGCTGATGTCCTGGCAAGGCCTGTCCCCATGGCCCTGCCCAGCTCTGCCTGCAGCTCACCCCAGCCCTGCAGGCTGGCTTTTTGTCGTGCCCTGCCCAGCCCCAGCACCATGAGCCTGGCCGCTCTCAGTTGGACCCAGCTGCTGTCTCTGGCCCTGCCACCCTGGGGATCCCCCTGTGCCGGGCCCTGCAGGAGCAGCCATCATTGCTGCTCCCTGGCATGGATGTAGGAGCTTTTCCATGCACACAGGCTTCATCCGGGGAATGCTGCCCCGAGGAAGGGTTGTGGCTTAGTGTCTAATTATTAGTGTAAAGCCATGCTATGACAAACAAGTAAGCAGGTGAGTAGTGTATTTAATTTGACTCCCTGTTTCTAAGCAAGCCAGGTCAAACCTTTGCCTCGTGATTCTGTTTTGTGGTATGCGAACCCTGCAGTTCCCTCTTGCTGTCAGCTCTGCCTGAGGAAGATTAAAAGCTCAAGCCTGTGGAGATCACTTATCTTTCTCTTATCCTCCTCCCTCCCCTTAGCTCTCTTTCGGCCTAGCTTAGATTAAAAGCCTTGATTAGTAAAGTTGGTGTGTGTATTGTATTTTAAAGATGTAGGGTTTTTTTCCTGCTTCTCTTTTAACTAATGAGGAGTGGTGGTTCCCAAGACACTACAGACAGACTACTTTACCTGAAATTCTTCTGTTTCTCTTAACAAGAAACTTCTTGTTTTACTCTCCGGAGAGTATCCAATATTGTCTAGATTAATAAGGGAAGCTTTAACACTTCAGACTCCACAAAAAAAACCTCCATCCTCTCACCTTACACGAGAAGGTCCAGATCAAAAACCTTGGTAGATTGACTGGTTTACATTGGTCATCAGCAGAAAGAAGGCCTCATTGGAGTGTAACAACTGCTTTTCTAATTCACTCTCCTAAAAACATAGTGCAGATCTCTCCAGGATCCGAAAAACATGCAGTAGTCACTGTCCCATTAGTCAGTTCTGTTCCATCTTTGTCCACTGGCTCAAATGATTTATTTACAGTACAAAACTTTTTAAAATAATATATCAGTTTTCTTGGTTATGCATAATTTCAGATTTTATGGAATTGCTGGACCAGGAGAAACCCAGACACTACAGCTTCTGAACATGTATCAAAGTCAGAAGAGCAAGACACCTGAAATTCGCCCTTTTTTGCTCCAGGCAGATGCCAGAGTTAAGAGTTATGTAAGAGGAAGAAAAACTGGTACCAGATCCTGATATGATGATTGCCTAGTTCTGTGAGTAAAGACATCAGTCTTGCATTCCTGAGTACAGGAAAACTCTCAGGTAACTCTCCTTTTCACAGGTAACATCTTTTCAGTAGGTACTTCCAGTGTTTTACTACTTCAGGATTTTACTTAGGATGTGGGAGCTATGTTTAGGGCGGACTTTCTCATCTCATTGTTTCTTTATTTTTCATCTGCCTTTCCAAATCAATATTCAGCCAAATCACTGCTAACGGAGTCTGAAATCTCAGTCAGACTTCCTATCATTTTTTTTTTCTGGTTGGAAACTTCTTGGGTTTCTGGTATCTATCTTAAGGAAATGATGGGGACTAAAATCAGCAATGTTTAACCTGACTTATAGTTATTGTCCCAGAGCTTCCCAAGTACTTAGGCACTTAAATATCTGATGATTGCTCAGATCTTCCATGTTAATTTGTTTCTATTATCTATATTGCTTCAAATTAGGATAGTATAGAGACAGTATTTCATATCAGATACAGTGATTAGCATGTTACCTTGCTCTATGGAGTCCCAACTTTCACCTTCTACACTTGAAGCCAAAATGAACATCTGGTTTTTTCCTCCTGTAGGAGTACCTCTGGTACTAGTTCTTCAATTTTGCTGAGATTTGTAGCAGGGAAACCAAGAGTACTTCCTCTGACAAAGACATGCTAAGGCACCTTTACCAAGAGTACATATGATAGTAGGAATATCTGGATATCCATGCATGCTTGCAGTATCGATGTCAAGGAGATAAATGAGACGAAATAGGATCTCCTCTTGCAGAGGCTGCAAAGTCCTTTATATCAATACTTGATGTGGGCAGCTACAAGGACTGGTGAAACTCATACTGGGCTGTATACACCAGACCACAGGAGGCACCCTGAGTTCAAAATGTTTCTCAGCAGCATAGATGCAGCCTTTTTTTCCAGTCCTACAGATTATATTGTGAGCATTGTTGTGAGTAGAAGTGATGGACTTCTAATAAATGCCCCAGTGTTGCCTTAGGAGGGGGAATATTGGAGTTTTGGAATGTCATCCTTGGATCTCTCAGTGTAAATGGGAGATGTGTCTAGAGGGCCATTTCTTTACCTTCTTATGGTATGTTGTCACTTTTGCAAAAATAGGGTGCAGGAAGAAAGAAACAGGGGTTTTTGAAGACAAGTCTTTGTTCTTGTGAAAGAAAAGGGAGGTGATATTGAGTCAAAATGACAGAAGCAGCACACAGCTACGGTGCTCTTTCTGCTAGCAAAAGAAGGAATTTGGAGCAAACAAGTCAAGTATCTGAGGCACAAAATGAAAGCATGCAAACTGCTAATGCTAATGGTGCTGCCTCCATAAACCTTAGAATAATCATGCTGGCTCAGACCAAAGCTCTTGTAGCTCTGTGTCACATCCTAAGAGAAGCAATAGCTGATCTTTTTTTAAAAAACAAAACAAAACAAAAAACAACAACAACAACAACAAAAAACCAAACAAAAAAAACAAACACCCCCAAAAAACCAAGAAAGAGTGAGCCAACAAAGGAAAGAGTGAGCTGCTTCAAAAGTTGTTTCTGCAGCATAGCCACCTAGGTTTCAAAAAAAAATCAGTGGTTAGGAACTTCTTAGATTAGATATAAGGAAGACATTTTTTACAATGAGGGTGGTGGAACAGTGGCACAGGTTGCCCAGAGAGGTGGTGGATGCCCCATCCCTGGAAACATTCAAGGACAGGTTGGATGAGGCTCTGAGCAACCTGATCTGCTGGAGATGTCCCTGCTCCTTGCAGAGGGGTTGGACTAGATGACTTTTAAAGGTCCCTTCCAACCCAAACCATTCTATGATTCTTAGCTGAAGAATAGTGCCACTTAGTACTTCAGAAAAGAACTTTATTTTTTTTGCACCAAAGCAACAGCAGCTGAAAGCCATGCTTAATCAGCTTCACTATGGAAGGAAAGCTTTACCTTTAAAAAGCCGAAGAAAACCAAATCAATAGACATTTTAGGTTTTTTGCAAAGCTTATTTGGTCATCTGCAAGAATGTTATGCAAGCAATAGCCCGAGACTGTCTGCAAAAAGAAATGTACCCTCTGCCCTGGTCATCCTAATTCAGTTTGCCTAGAGCCCTCTCCCTTCCTCCTCAGAAAGCTCCCTCCTCATGCTGTTGCCAGCTGCCATTGGGAGCACTGGCTGTGCACACCCAGCCTAGTGCCTCAAGAAATCCATGCTTTTTTTCCCATCCAGGAGTGCCTTGCTCTAGATTTCACCACTTGTCTTCTCTGTCTCAAATGGGATGTGGCAGTACATATAGCAAAACCAAATTGCCTGTAGGTAGTCAAAATTAGCTTCCTGGCTATCCAGTCCTTGGAGGTGCAGCATGTGGTCCAAACAAGCCCCTCTTTTTAGGATGTAGCTACTCAGTTGGTGCACACTGTGGTACAGTGGCTCGTTCTTCCCAGGAGCAGGCAAAAGACTGAGGAAGAAGGGCCACCTTAACCCAAACACCAGCTGCAGTGTAGCCAAGGGATGGTCCCTAGACACAGCAGTGGGTAGGCTCACTGTTGTGGCAGACCGTCACGCAGGATTGTCTGGGCTGCTCAGCACAAGCCAGCATTTCTGCTGGGTTTACTTGTATGGAAAGTGCTGACAGGCCTGAACTGTCAGTGTACATTTTCAGTGCTGTTTCAGGTTATAAAACCGTATCACTCCTGGCAGGATGTAGTTAAGACAAATAACTTCATACCAATATCTTTGCAAGTTATCAAAAATGTGAGTTGTAAATATGTAGTGGAACTTGAGAATAGGTTGCACAATGGCAGTAAATGTACTCTTACTACAAAGAAGAGAAAAGGAATCAAGACACACTGTATGAAAACCAGTCAACATAGCTGACTGTAAGTGCTGGCACTGCACAATGTAAATACAACTTCATTTAACCCAACAGTTTGTTCTCAGAGGTATGCCAAGAGGCTATGGGAAATGGTCCCAGGAGAGTCAGGTGTGCAGATACTCCCCTGCCTCTGAAACGCACATGATCTCCATGTTAGCATTAGGGAAAGTACAGGGACTTTCTGGGGAGGTGTCTTTAGAAAAAAATTGTCCTCTTGTATGGGGACAGGTGGAGATGGTCAGGAGTAAAAGCTCACTGTTACCAGCGATGGTATGAGTGCACTACTTTCCTTGTGTATTGGGATTAATGGAAAGACTTCACTAGGCACAATCCTTTCTTGAACTTGTCTGAATCTGGTGAGGGTGCACTGATCCCTTCTCAATGGGATAACTTGTTCTTAGTGTCAGGGAAAACTTCCTGTTAGCAGTTTCCAAATTCAGATTGACTAGATGACAGCCTCATCTTTGATTTCCCTTCCAACCTCATTGTTCTATTTTCACAGCTGACACTTCTACTAGCAGTGAAACATCATTTGTGACCCTTCATGAAGCTTTAACTCTTAACTTGGAACAATTGTTTAGGTGGAAACTTTATTATGAAACAGAAAAAAGAGATAGCTATTTTTAATATTGCTTGTCTTAATACACCTTCTTGTTCGGGTCAGATTTTTGTTGAATGATCCATTTTGTTCTGGGATTTTGTCAAAGCAATGATAAACGTACAGCTAATGCAAATGGTCATTCTATATTGCAAAAGATAAACGAGATTATTTTCCACAGTTGTCTGCAAGCACACTTATGTTCTGTTACAAAGAGTAGAGAGTAGAAATACATGTGTCCAAGGGCTTTTGTCTTCTTACCATTAATACAACTCAGTGAAATATTCCCAGTGAATAAATGCAAACACTGTATAAGCTGTAGCAGTACCCTCCTACAATACCTTCTAACTTGCTATGCTTCCGTTTTTCAAGACTTGACGAATCTATGGGTGACTTGATCTGGTATTGGCGATTGTCCCATTTTGAGTGGGGCGTTGGACCAGGTGACTTCCAGAGGACCCTTGTGACTAACTCTTAATGTTTTTTTTTTGTTTCTGATTGTATAGTCTTTGACTGATTACCTGTTAGCACAATGGCAGCATTTGAGAAGAAAATGTGATATTCCAAGTAAAGCACACAATCAGGAAACTTTGGTCTCTGTTTAGACAAAAAAAAAAAAAAAAAAAAAGTGAATAAAGTTGAGGCAATGAGGAAGCTTGGTTTTTTTTTAAAAAAAGAAACAATTTTGTGAGTAGATAAAGAACTATGGTCTAAAGGCTGGGATCCAAGGACTGTTCACCTATGCTGTATTCATACCAAAGAAGTAAAATGAGTGGATAAAAGATTACACCAACTTCTGACAACTACATTCTTTATTCCTACATTTCTGTCACAGCTGGCAGAGCGCTGTCAGAAGCCTCCTAAAATTATTACACTGACCAGTGCCAACACTATTTTAGTTATTGCAGTTGAGTCACAGCTGATTGAACTTTAAGAATTGAACTGCATCCCTGTTTTTCTGTAACAACTCTCCTCCCTTTGCACTGGAGGCCAGAAAATTTCAGTGTGGTCTGGTTTCTTAGCAGCAAGAGAAACCAAATTATTCATTATTGTGACTTCACTACAGTGAACTCAGAATAAGTTTTCTGTGGAATCTGAAGGGGTGAATATGAGGCAGTTACAGAATATTTATCCCTTTTTCTGTGGCATTCATATCTTGCATGTTCAAAATGTTCTGCGCAGTTGATAAAGGCATTTTCTTCACCTGTTGCGTAACAGACACCTGGTGGTATATTCACATCACAGAGGTATGTGACAAGATAATCATCGTAGCGTGGTGACAGGTGATCTTTGACATAATTATGGCCATGGACTTGATTGAGAAATGCTCGTAAAGCTGGAAAAAATCAAAGCTTTCTTTTTCTGAAAGCGTAATGTCTGCGCTTCAGGCTTTTGGAAGCACTTTTCCAGCAGTTGTTTGCATTGAGGATGAAAGTCATTGTTCCTGTCTGTCCCTGGCCACTAATGCAACACGTTGTGTGGTATTCACAGTCAAGCATGAAAAAGCAGCAACCTTGGTTTATGCGTAGGTGTGTGTGGGCTTCCTACAGCAGAACAGAATTTCACTCCCTGTTGTAGGTTACCAGGGCAGAACAAATCTCCTTTGTGTGAGGAAGTAATGATGGTTCTCCAGAGGCAGTTCTGTTGCTGCTATACCGCAGCTACGTGGCTGTGTAGGCTGGGGCTGAGAACAGCACACTCGGCAAACAGAGCCCACTTTCTCCATCAGGAAGGTGAAAACCAGAGCTGACCCTGTGATACAGAAGGCTGGGTCTAGTTAACTCTGGCCCTAGTGGAGGGGAAGCACTGAGAACCAAGAAAACCCCATCATGAGAGTGACAGAAAAGCAGGGCAGGAAGACCTGCAGATCAACCAGCAAACCCCCAGTCCCAGAAGGCAGAGAATCTGCAGCCTACTTGGACAGTCCCTTGCTGGGGTTTACCAACATTATCACTAGAAGTTTATTTCTAATATCTAACTGAAGTTCCTTGCTATAGTACAGACACATATTTCTCATTCTTACCAACAACAAGAGATATTTCCTTTTCTTGGAAAAGTACATTTTACATATTAGAAGACTGTTACGTTTCATCTCAGTCTTCCCTTCTTTAAGCACAGTAACTTCAGCTTTTATGTTTCCTTATCAAAGATCACAGTCTTTGGATGTCTAATAATTTCCATCTCTCTCATGAGTCCTCTTTGGTTTGGTGGTGTCTTCCCAGGAGTACTGTGTCCAAAATTGAACAAAACATACAAGAATCTAATCAAATCTTGTCTTTATTTTTCTTTGCAAAACAGCTTAAGATTATTTTTCTAAGAACTTTTCTCAATTTTCAGCTACAATGAGGATAAACATCTTGTCCCAAACATCACCTCCCAGGAGTATGATATCAGGCTCACATTATAATGCAAACCCTTCAGTGCCTAGCTTAATAATGCAACACTAGAATCTCTTCTTAGTCCTGGTTTGTTCATGACACAATTGCCAACCATAAATCTATTCTACAACCCATTGTGGCTCCCTTGGCCCATCTAATCTGAGGAAATAGGTCTAGGAAAAAAAAAAACATAAATATAACATCCAGCAAATACACTGAGATGCAGTGTTTATTAAATAAGGTAAATGTTGTAATTAGTGGGAACTGCACGGAGTGTGACATTTTGGAAAACTGACTTATTTCAATAGTCCTTTCCTGTTTCCTTCTTTTTCTTATGGATAACGACACGTGACGATACAGATGATCATCCGTATTATTCATTTATCTGAACAACAGAGAGAATATTTGTGCTAATATTGATACACTTTGCTGCTTTTTCACATGCCCTGATATACACAAGCTTAAGCACATTTGCTGGTTTTAATTAAATTTTCTTTCCCTGTTACAGTCTTACAGCTAAAATTTTACATAACCAGAAGAAATATATTATGTATGCTAATGAAGACTTCAGTTAGCATGACATGTCTTTGAGTGTCCTTTGCCATAAAACTCATGGATTGTATGCAACCATATCATACTGTAATGGCTTTTTTGTCACAGCTAATAAATTGCCTTTTTGCAACCTTGGATTTACATGTGAGGGTTCCCCAGTGTCAGAGGTACCATTGCAGAGCAAGAAGTGGCCTTACTATTCCAGATAAAGTACTGTAGAATTTCTAGGTATTAGACTCAGTGTACAAAATATTTCCAGAATGACGGCCCACACAGTGAACTCCTCCAGAAAAAAAAAAAAACCTGAGGAAAAAACTGCTTCTTAGTTTGACCAACTCTAATATTTAATCAAACTTCATTGCTTTATCAGCCTTTTAGTAGAAATGTCCAACTATTACTGAATAATATGAACAGCAGAACAGTGACTTCTGAGCATGCAGTCTGGCAGTTTTAAACAAGAGAAACTGAGTAGAGCTGCATCTGGATGTGAATGTCTTTCAGGTACACCGGAAAGATCTGTGGAAGGAACAAGAAACTATTTGTGCCAGAGATGACCAACCCCATATGGCAATAATAGACCATTGTGTGTTCTTTCACCAGTTCAATGAATAATCCTGAGAAGCATGACAAAGGAATCCACAGAGTGAAAGACATTAATGTAAAATGTGTCTCACTTTTAAACGAAGCCACTGAAAATATTACATTTTGAACAAAGTTTTAAATTATTGCAAGACTACTCTGACAAACCATAAAGGGTTTCTGCAAACATTGGTAGATGCTGGCGGAATTTAATAAGTAATCTGTGTGCTTCAACCTAAATCAGGAGTCAGCAGTCAGAAGATTGTTGCCTATGAAAATAATATAGATGCTCATTAGCTGCCAGAGTGCTTTTGAACTGAGAGCCTGTAGAGAAACACTTCTGTATTGTGTTGCTCATTTCCTGAGACAATTGTATCTTGGATTTCTTATGTTTTATTTAGCTTATTTTTTCAACTTAAAATTGCTGACTACTAAATCTCAGAATTTAGACAGCAAATAAAGACAGTAAAAATGTCTTGATATTTCTCTGTAGAAAGTCTTTCTTTAATCTGTAGGATGTTCCTCGTGCCATGTCCCCATGAGAAGAGTAAACAAATAAAGAATAAGTACAATTTTTCATGTAGAAATGTCAAAGTATAGCTGAACTGTACAAAAAAAGAACTGGAGTATACATAAATATGTATATATAGTTAAAAACTAACAGAAAAGGCACAGGAACAAATGTATTTCTCCCTAATTGCAAGTTAACATGAAAAAATAATCATCCTTAAAACAAGGTTAGAGTATAAACCAAAGGTTTTATTGAATGACCCCCTGTGGAGGCTTATAGTTCTTCTCTTTGTAGAAAAATGAGTAAAACACAGATTCAATCAAGTTTGCTTCGCCTGTAAGGATTTAATCACGAACTTCTTAAAATTTATCGTTCCTGGCCTTTTCTCTGAAACAAACCCTAGCATAAGAGTAAGCTTATTGGATATTTCCTGCTGTATGTTTGGCAGTGTTTCTTGCTCTACCTGTTTGTTTACTACCCTAAAATGTATGACTTCGTTCAGGAATGAGGTTTTGGATACATACTTCAACCCAGAAGCATTCTTCTAACACAATAGTGTTAAGAATGTCCTAGAGGAAGCTTACATATAACAGATTTTATTTGACTAGAAAGAGTTTATCAAATGGATGTTGGAAAGTATCTATTAAGAAACACAAGTAAAGCAGAGTCATAGGTGCATATATGATAATGATATAAATACCCAGAAGGGCAGAAACAAAATTTAGATGTGAATTTCTGAATTTCAGGAGAAGACAATGTTCAGGATGTAATTTTAGTAAGTCTGCTATATCCAGGCTTGAACAAGATGCTTATATATCTACATGCCAATTAATAAATATGTACAGGTAAGCAAGGAAAACATGTCACAAATGTTCTTTTGAAAATCTGTGACCTTCAGCTGTATCCATTGACTGCTGATGCTGTTTGGATCTCTGTCAGCACACAGCAAATGTGTAAGTAGGCCACAGAAACTGCAATTGCCCCATATTAAGATAGCTAATTATTCCAGAGAAAGGAAATGCTGGCTAGGAGAGTTTTCCCTGTATCTGCCAAGGCTGGTGTCTTTGGTGCCATTCATCTGGTAGCACCTGAAGATATGAAATGCTCTAAGATCCTCAGACCTACCCTGTTCTGCCTCTCTCTTCGGGCTATAAAGAAAAATGCCTTTTGTTGCTTTTTGGTAACATATTCATATACTTTAACCTCTATTAAAGAAGACTAAATTCAAATTTCATGGAAGGAGAAATATCCCCAAGAGACCAAGTGAATATGCCAGTTCCTCTAGTATGTGTGCACAGGGAATGGCAGAACTTCGGATATAGGGATATTACCCCTAAGAGAATTCATCACTGAGTTAACCAACCTGGGAAATTGTTTTGAAGATTAATAAGGCAGAAAATCAGAAATTGAAGCCTCTGTGATTACACTAAATAGTTCAAATGAGAAGAAAGAATGCATTATTTTTTCTTTTCAAGCCAGACAAAAGGCTTCAAGTGTTTGAGTGCGAGTCTGTTAAATGCAGGCATTTTGCCCCATTGAAAATAAAGTTATAGTGAATTTTCTTTAAACAGGTGTAGTACTGTCAAGGCTTTGGAGAATGATTTTTTTTTTTTTTTTATTAATGGAAACTGCTCACTTTTATCAAAGAAGCCTTTGAAAAACTGCAGCTTGCTTATTAGCATGACTGTTAGATAGATAGCCAGGTCCTAGCACACAACTTCTTTCTGCCTGTGGGGAACGGGCCATGCTCAGTCCCCTGCAACTCTGACTGCTTCAGATCATACATTTCACAGCACTATCAGTTACTCTTCTAGCAGATATTGTACCTGTACTAAAGAAGGACCAGGAGTGGCAGTAAAACTGATCCAGGGAACAACAGGGCCATTGGTCTGACTCAACAGTATGCAAAGCTTTCGAACAGATTTTAAAGGAAAGAAGTAATTAAGGCAGAACAATGAAATGGAACATATGTTTTTCCAAAGGTAGATCATGCGGTACTGAGCTGATATCTTTGATAAAATAAATGATCTAGTTAAGAGAAACGCTGTTGATTTAATTTGTCTGGACTTCAGGAGGACCTTTCATATTTTCACTTTGAAAATCTTGCAGCTGAGAGAGCTGCACTTCTGATGAGCACAGTAAAGACATACTGGGTCTTCAAAGCACGGACAAGCAACCGATGCATGGTGTGATCGAAATGTAGGATGTAAAGGAGATGCAGTGAGTGGACGGGACACGACAGACTATTGAATTAGGGGTTACAGCAGGGTAACTCTGCGCTTAATAGGACCTAAGAAGAGGCAGTGCTAATAACTGATGTGTGAAGGGCAACAATATAATTATGAGGGTTTTGGGGTTTTTTTTAGCCATATTAACTGAGGGACTGTGGAGGCTTCTCTGCATATTCTCTTTTCCTTTTTATGCTCTTTACTGAATATTGCTTTTTCATTTGTAGCAAGTGTGTTACTTTCCCTCTTCTCCCCTGTCAGGACAGAAAATGTACCTCTTCCAAACCCAGACCAGAGCATCAGCAGGTTTTGGGGTTTGTGGGTTTTTTGAAGACTATTGAAGGAATTTGATAATAAAATACCCAAACCAAACTTAATTTTGCATTTGTTATTTAAATAATCAAATTTAAATAGCTTTGAGTTATGGAAAAGCTGGATGGCGAATCAACCATCCAGAGATTAACAGAGTTTGTGCAGAGAATGCAGCCCAGTCGCTAGTCCTGCTATCTGCTTCCAGAGGTCTTGCTGGCCTTTTATTAAGCAACCTTGTCACTTCAGCTATTTGCCTCAGCACTCAAGCTTATCAGTAACACCTATGGGTGTTATCGTTATTTTATTTTTTATGTGGAAAACCTTATCCCCAGATCAAGTGCTGAAGATCACCCTGTTTGACCTTGACTAGGATTTCTCCTTCCCAAATATTTGTTTGAGACACACCTGCACTTGGAAATTTATCTCTGGGAGATTTAAATATGAATCACCCATTTTCATTAGTTTACTTGGGACAAATAATACACCAGTTTGCATGTAACTGATATAATTATGCTTCTGAACTACCTGTGAATATATATGTTAATGTTTATCTACATTTGTAGGCAAAGGGTGCCATATAGATACTCCTGTATTTAAAATTGTACAACTTTTTTCCATTTGTAAGTTTGTTACTTATAATCTTTCCCAAATATAGTTGTTTGAATTGAAAATGTGCAAATTTCACTTTTACTTGTTACTTTTTACAAATAAACCTGGAATTTATTTGGTATTTCCATAGCAAGATGAATGTATTATGTTGCAGGTCACTGTTTTTAGAAGGTAAAGGATAAAAGAACATAATAACTAATGCCTGCTACAAGCCATCGTATGACAAGAGAACATGAAGCCAGCCCTTTAGGCTCCTGTGTGTTACATTTTGGGAAAATACCGCATTTCAGACACTGACTTAATGAGCTGAATGTTTTCTCTCTGTTACTAATTCATTCTCTTTCCTGCCAGCAGCTCCAGTACTTTTGTTTGTTCTTTATGGATGATATTGAAGTTTGGGGAGGGTTGTAAAAATAACCAAATACCCGGAATGTGTTTATAATGAGTACATTCAACGTTGCTCTTGGCTTGTTTTTATTTCTGTCTGTGTCCCACTTTACAGACCAAAGCTTGATGGCAAAAGCCTGTTCAGTTTGGCTGGAGAAATGTTGAACAAGATTCTGGGGCTGATGACTGAGTTTAGGCAAATTCAGGCTGGGAAAAAGGTGAAAACTTTTATTAGGAAAGACACGAGTGGTGATGAGTTAAGATAGAAGAACTGAGGATGGATTCCATATCATTAAAAATATTTTAATCAAGGTTGGGTGCTTTTTAGAAAAGAAGCTCATACATCTGTGATGTGAACCAGGAAGGTATCAATGTTCTTCCAAGAAAAGGAATGGAACTTCTTGAAAATACATCCATATTTGGATGGTTTAGATCTCTCTAAATAAGTAATGGCTTTTAAGTAATGGAAATTTTCAACTGAATTCTTCAAGAATTGTATGTATGGCAGGCAGGACTTCCCACCTTTGCAAGAGCTGTGGGATGCATTAAAATTGAGAATGTGGGCACTTTTTTCCTTTGCTGTGCCTTTTCCTTTTCCTGCCACAGGTGGAAATGGAAGTGAATAAAAAAAAAAGCTCTATCAAAGAGAGCAGCTAAATTTTTTAAAAGATTGAGATGAAAAGATTCTCTTCCATTTGCACCATGTTATTCTGAAATAAATCCAGCATTCGCTGATCTCTCTCACATCTGCAAACATAAGCATATTAAAACACCTTTTTGTGATCTGCTTATGTCCTTTCTGTACCATAAATATATTTCCCCATGCTTTTAATAAAAACATTAGAGTAAAATAAAGGAAGAAAAAACTCCTTATTTCTCTAATACCAAAGCCACTTATCTTGATATATTGGAGGCTTCTGCTTAGGCTCTAATAATGAGTGCGCTCCGTTGGGATCGGTTTGTTTTATCAGCAGTACTCCTTTGTAATTCAGGCCTCGTTGGTGGGGATTATGTTTTTGTTATACATGCAGGTCTTCTGATTCTTCTCTAGGTATTGCTGTCATAAAAATAATCATAACTGATGATTGCTGCCTGTAGATCACACTTTTGTCACAGTTGTTCTGGTTAGTTATTTAACTGATAAAGACATATAGGTAGTGTATAACTGGTATGCTTGTGGTTTTAGTTGATAAGGTGTTGCTCTGCCTAAAAGGGTTCAGTACAAAGATTATCTGGAAATTATTCAATCTTAAAAGCTTATTAAATTGTTATTGGCCAAAATAATCAATAACTGTCCATCATCCATCAGAGGATGAATAAGTCACAAACGACAAAGAAATGCCTTGGGGAGTGATGTCTACTGAACTTCTGTGGCTTTTTTTCCTTTTTGTTTAAATGGCCAGGCGTTAAGAGTGCTTTTCCTGCAAAAAGCATAAAATCAGCAACTTTATCAAGAATCATAGAATCATAGAATGGTTAGAGTTGGAAGGGACCTTCAAGGGTCATCTAGTCCAACCCTCCTGCAAGAAGCAGGGACATCCCTGACCAGATCAGGTTGCTCAGAGCCTCATCCAGCCTGGCCTCGAACGTTTCCAGGGATGGGGCATCCACCACCTCTCTGGGCAACCTGGGCCAGTGCTCTACAACTCTCATTGTAAAAAATTTTTTTCTAATATCTAATCTAAACCTACCTCCTTCTAATTTAAACCCATTACCCCTTGTCCTATCACAACAGGCCCTACTGAACAGCCTCTCCCCATCTTTCCTGTAGGCCCCCTTAAGGTACTGGAAGACCGCTATCAGGTCTCCCCGGAGCCTCCTCTTCTCCAGGCTGAACAGCCCCAACTCTCTCAGCAAGAAAACCACTTGCACTTTTGCATTTTTTGATAGAAGCCATACCACTTTTAGACTTTACAGAAATCGAACATATTAAGCTCGTGCTGTGGACTTGGTTCTTAGGGTGTTGCCCTTCTCTTTGGATAGATAAATACCAGTGATACACATCTTTGGGCTGTCAGTGTGGTCAAGTGATGTGGTCTGATTTTCATTTCCGAAACTAAACACCTAACTCTATTGCAGACTGTAGAGTCTCAGTTTTGAGGTATGAATGAGGGTGTGAAATGAACTAAAAAACAAGCCTAGGCAGAGCTGCTGACGCACAACAGAATCTGTGTCCCAAATCAGACCTAAAGCTTTTGTGAGCTCAACTTCCAGGTCAGCAGGTAACAACTCAGGCTGAAAAAGTTCAGCGTAACTCATAAAATCTACTTCCTGCTCATTACAAAGGTGCAGTCACAGTACAAGGGGTGCTAAGCGTAGGATTGGCTCATTTTCTACTTACATATTTGTTAGAGTTGAACGACTTTTTAAATAATATTGTCAGTGAGCTGCAAGGGAGTTAAGGACAGATATTGGAAAAAGATTTCCAAATGCATGGTATTAAGTTATTGAATTCAAATTCCTTTTTCTGCCTTCATAGATCCCTCTCTGCTTCCATAAATGTAAGTCTCAGGTTGAATCCAATGCACACACTTTCACACATGTCCCTTTGAATACTTCAAATATGTATTTTTCTCCATCCTTAGGTCACCAAACAGGTCTTGGCACTCAGACAGGCTAGAAGTGAAATGACTGCATACCACTCCAGAACAGGTAGGAATCAATGTCTGTGGCATCTGTGTCTGAAACATCTCAGACAGACTTCTGTGAGTTCTGATTCAGACATTTTTGAAGTAGAAATTATCAGGTTGCATAGTGCATGGATGAAGGAAAATATTTAAAATCAAAGAAATATTAAAAACAAAGGTGAAGGTCACTCAGCCCAACTATTTTCTTCCATTTTTTTCTAGAGTCTAATACTGCTAAGAAAAAAAATTCAAGCTCTCTTGCTGAAGAAAGATCACAATGAGTCATACTGTATGTATAGTGTTCAAGTATACACCTTCTTTTTATTTGAGCTACGGCATTAAGAAAGCAAACTGAAGCCAGACTTCTGCAAAGCTGTATCCAGACAGGAAGCTCCAGAGGCAGAAAATGTTGTAGAGGTACTTTCTCTTCTTTTTTTTTTTCTATTTCTCTTAGAATATTAGTATGATTTTTTTTTTTTTGTCTAGGTGTTTTTCTAGTCAAAATAAAGCAAAGCATTTATATTCTCTATTTGTGTTTTAAAAGATAATGAGTTCTGACTTCAGGCTTAGTGATGTCAAAGACAATTAGTCTTTTAATTGATCTCTTCAGATGCAGAAATAATTTTGCAGTTGTTGATGCTTTGATATGGGTTTTTATTTTTTTACATTGCCTTAATTGCACTGACAAGAAAATCAGAAATACACAAAATTTTAGCTAGATATCAGTGACTAATTCCTACTACCTGAGAAATACTGTGTATAATTATCAGTGTAAAGGAGATGCATGAATCAGATAAAATTATTAATATTTTGTAGACAATAGATTTAAAGTAGTAGTATGAAGAAGAAATGTTGATGTTATTTATAGACTATTTTAAGCTTCATGGGATATTACATTCTGTGTTTTCTGTATTTTTTTTTCTCTCTGCTTTGATCAAAAGCTAAGATACAATCTTAGTTAGCATCTTCAGTTTCTTCTTTGATATGTAAAATTTTTAGCTGCAAACCACTAGAAAATCCTCTTAAGGCATAAGAATTTTTGCCCTTTCAAATTTTGAATTTTTTTTTTTAGCTACCATGAACTGTATTTTTAAATTATTGCAAGGACTCTTATTCATGAAAACATACAGAGAATACAAAAGTGCACACAAGTTTATTTTTTTACTGTCATTTCATTATTGGCATTATTTCCAGAATACTCTTTCTTTTTGCATTCTTACGTGTCAAAACCTGAAGCTGCTTTGGTAATCTTTCCACAGATTTGGAGCACTTTCACCTGTAGGATGAGTTCTACTTTGGAAGCAGTAAGCTGCCTTCCTTTTTCAGCTCTTGCAGCGTTCGAATGGGAGTTGCCAAGCTTTATTGAGAATACAAATTAATTATTAGCTTCTATTTCTAATTCACACTCTGCTTTAATCTTCTTTTAATTTTAGCCTTTTGAAAGATACTAATGGTTATAAATTTGAAACAAAGAAAACTGAAATGAAAGATCACCTTGGGTTTTCTTTTTTCCCCTCAGGCTTCATATATGCTAGGAGTGCTTAACTAGTTAGAAATTCTTGTCAAGTGTATTGGCAGATCTTCTGAGTGAGCACATAAATATAAAACAGAGGTATGCTTTATACATTTTAATCATCCCTGTGTTCTGTGGATGAAGCAAGAAATACCTGTAAGAATGCCTTTTAATTGTGACTGTACAAAGTGCTTCTGTCACCTTCTCTCTCATTCATAGAGACATCCTCCATTCTGCTATGGTGAGAGAGCCGCGGGTCATAGCTGGGCGTCCGTATGGTTAGTCACATTTGTATGACTTGTATGGCAAGTCCTGTTTCTTAAATAACTGTAAAAATGGCCATTAAAAGCCATATTTTCTTTGTATTTCTATATTCAGGCTGAACTAGGACCTGTGGAAAAAAAAAAAATCAGTGAAGAGTCAATGATTTTAAAAGTTATTATTTTTACAGAGGGTTTCATTGCAGGACTTCATGCAGATATGCTTTTTCAAGGCTGCATTATTTATCCTAAATCCAGATGTTGCTATTGCTTCTTTTATTTTTGGAGAAGTTGTGGGAAAGCTGTGGTTTATCTTAGTTTTAAATACTATTTAAATACCCCCTTCACTAAACAAAACCAAAACATTTTGCTACTAATTAAAATGGTTTAAATTAGCACCTCTCACCTTTGCAGCCTTATAAGAATACTGATATTATAAAACAATTCAACAGTGTCACAAAAGTCTACCTCACATCTGGAAATATAATTGGTGTCTTTTTTTTCTCAAAGGATCATGTCTTTTCCCTCATGGTAGCTATTGTTTCGGGTACTGGAACTTAGGATTTTTAAGTTTATCAAACACTTTATTACTTCTTCCACTTAATTTCACTAGAAGATGGGCTCAGGAGCACAGCCATTGGCTGTGAACCTTTGAGGTTCACTGCTATCGCATGCTGGGTTTAGACAGATGTAGTTATAGTTGAAATGTCTATGCTCAGGCAGGAAGACAGACAGATTGCCTTTAAATGTAAAGCTATTCCTTGTTTTTATAAAGTTTTAAAACTCTCAGAGTAAATGAATGCTTTAGTTTACTTGTTCCTTTGAACAACTTTATTCTCAGCCTTGTTTGAAGTGAAATCCCTAGCCCTCACCAAAACTTTTCTTCAGTGAAATCTGAAAAGTTTACCCAGAGAAAAACTGTAGGATAGTGAATTTGTGAAAACAATATTTCTGTTGTATGACTCCTGTTATATTCTGTATTAGGTAAGCATGACTTTCATGCTAGGTTGTGTATTACTCTGAGTTTAAAAAGTATGTCCACAGAAACAGATTATCTTGTGTATTTTAGACAAATGCAATATTCAATAGAAAATCATAAGGCCAGGAAGCAGTATCAAATGGATTTTTCCTGGTTAAAATAGTTTATAAAATGTGAAAAATGTAATTTTTCTGCAAAGTTAAAACCGCTTTAAGGAGTTTTTTCTTGTGCAAAATCACCTGAACATGTCTACATAAGTGAATTGCAGAGGCAATACAGATAATGACCAACACTGGTGTTTGCTGGCAATGCAGTCGTGTCCTAGGAACTCATGTAACGAATTGGTACAAGAAAAACCCCTTTATGAGATTTTCTTTCAGCTGGTCATCCATATGATACAGTTCTTTTGCCAATAATGCCTATACATTGACAGAATTGGATCTTTGGTGGAAGGCAGGCAAAAGGAATTTAATCTTTTCTGCCCACTGAGGATACTTTATTAGATTCATATAATCTTGAAGTTTGACTAATACAAAGAAAAAGCACATTAAAAAATTCTGAGATGAAGCAACCTGATTCTACAACATCGAACAGAATATGTCTCCATATTTTCTGCCCACATCTCACTTCACTCAGTTTAGTGCTCTTCCGTCTCTCATCATCGTAAGTGCTCCCTGAGGCAAATGAGCTCCATGTCTTACGGAGCTCATTTTTTTTTTTGAAGAGTGGAGTTTTGTAGAGTTTGTAGAGCAGCTCACCAGAAGGACAGGCTTCAGCAGATAAGATTACTTCTCTAGCAGTCTCCACTGGGAATCCCCAGGAAAGAGACAGGAACATTTCCACATTTGGAAAAGCAATGCATAACTATCAAGTGTTGAATACTTTGTCAAGAGTATTCCGAATTTAATGTGTCATGCAAGGTGTTTGCTGTTCATCTGGGCTTATTGTTATCTATAAGGTTGAAGGATTGTTCCTTTATCCAAGTCATTAGTGACTTGGGCCATTAGTGACCTGGCCCACAGCAGACCCAGTTAGAATCTCACTGATTGTACTTCTTGAGTTTGACAGCAGATAATTAAAAACTAATCTTAAAGTCTGTGGGGTTCCCTTCCCCCTCCCCCCCAGTTAATTTTGCACTCTCCCTGAAGTAGTTTAACTTCAATTTATTTTTGAAAATGTTACAAGTTAATGTAAATAACATTATTAAAATTAAAACATATTACATGACCTGCTGCTTCTCTATTTAAGAGACTTTTTGCCCTGTTACAGAAATTATATTGCTTTATATTTTTGGCATGTTGGCTATTAGCTTTTTAAACTATTTCTAACCTTTTATGAATAATTTCTTTTTCACTTATTCTAGTATTTTTCCAGAACTGGTCTCTTCCTGATTTCTTGGCTTTTTAAAGATGAGCACTATGTTCGCCTCTGTCGTAGTTTAGCCCCGATCCAGACCAGACTACGCAGTCTCTCTCTCACTCCCCCCACCCTCCGAGAGAATAGGGAGAGATAATTTAAGAGAAGAGAGATAATTAAGAAAAACGACTCGAGGTTTGAGATAAGGACAGGGAGAAATCCTTACCATCACGGGCAAAAACAGACTCGACTTGGGGAAAAACTATTCATTTATTACTACAACTAGCAGGATAATGAGACAG
>WHYT01016788.1:26204-47170 GCA_009806455.1 Tetrax tetrax
GAAAAAAAAAAAAAAAGAGGCATTATTTAGCTGTTGAAATCACACCATGATGAAGTGAATCGACAGGATTTTTTTAGCAGTCTATTTTTCATTGCTATAGCTCTCCTCCGTTATGAGCAGCGGAGTTTAACATACAGCTAAAAGTTGATGCTACAAGGATTCTGGTGGCTGGAACGAAGAGATAGAGGCTTTCATTCACTTTCTGGCTTTGCTAAGGGTAATATCCATCTTGACTTTTCTCCCTTCAATACAGTTTGCAGCTGCATAGGATTTTGTCAGATTTCATGTGTTTAAGCAGAAATTTTCCATGCTAGATATCTTCCTCAGAATAATTCTTGAAATGCTTTGAGCAAAAAGTACAGGAAGTTTTGGAAACTGTGCTTTTTTTTCTCATTTTAAATGATTCCAGTGACCCTTAAGCTAAGAAGTTCAGGTACTTTGCAGGCTTTGGAAAAAACATTTGAAAAATGAGGTTAAGGGGGATTCCTCTTGTAGTCTCAGTGAAACCACCCGTTTTAAACAACAAGGCAAGTGTGAGCAAGATTTTTGGGGGAAAGTGTTGGGGATCACTGGCAAAATAGATTCAAAGAATGAAATCAGCAGGAAGAAACTGTGCCTTGATGAGTAGTGTGAAAATTGATGTGGGAGGGAAAGGAAAATGTGTCAGTATAGTTTGGGAGATACTAAAATAGCTGGAGGAGCTGAAGTGCAGAGCCTGACGCAGGCTGAGTACAGAGCTGAGAGCGAGAAGCAGTGAGGAGCGTGGGAGGCTTGGAAGAAGGAGAGACAGATCCGATGAGCTGGGCTCGGAAGTGTGGTTGGAGTGGGGGGCTGTGAGGCTGACTGAGGAGACTAAGGGAGGAGTCTGGCAGTGGGAGCCAGCAAGGAGCTGGCTTGTGCACGGGGAAGACTAAACTGCAGAATAGAGGTGAGATCTGATGGGCATTTGGGAAGCTGGAAAACAAGATTTGCTGGGCAAACTGACTAGGAATGATACGAGGATGGCTTTTGGAGGGGAGGTGAGGATTTGCTGGAAGCTGGGTTAAAATTTTACCTGAGGAGTGGAAGCAGGGACTGGGGAAGAAGAGGTCACACTTAGAGTGAGAGTTGAGAGAAAAGCACTGGTGTCCATGTAAGCATATGTCCAGCAGGAGGGGAACTCAGTGTTGGAGAGCTGCTGGGGAGTGGGGTGCAAGGAGGTGGAACTGAGGGTAGCAGGAGTGGAAGACTCTGGGCAGGCCGTGCTGATGGCGGGAGCAGGGGAAGCAGGGACAAGCTGTGCTAGGGACAGTTCTCCTCCATTTGCCAGGAATGGCATCTTGCATGCCTGAGTCTCGCCATTTTGTTGCTGTCAACAGGTAAGTCTGATGAGCTTGGGTCTTGTCATTTTGATGCTGGGTTTGTTCAGAAGAACCTGCTGTCATTATCGGTTATTCCATTAGAGTGAGTATCATAAGATCAGTCAAGAGAGCTAAATAATTCACCAGTGACAATGACTTTTTGTGCTTGTTTTTATGATGCCACATGAATACATTTTTTTTATAGTTTTGCAACACTTGGTTTTTAAAGAAACAAAATATTCCAGACAACTTGACACAATTAGTTCACAGGATGTACAGGCTCTCGAGATGCTCTAGGACTGTGCAGTATGATCCCCACTGTGTACAGCAGATGACGGAAGGTGTGCAGTGGATGAGGCAAGAGGTTTTAGGATGAGAGTTCTGGGTTCTTTGTCTCCCACAGTAATCCTATGTGGTGTGGGGCACCCACCTTTTCAGAGACTCTCATTGCCTGACCATTCTCCATTTTCTGGATATTTGAGCAAGCTCTGGAAAACAGATTTGCAGATCATTTGAGAATTCATACCCGTAAGTGAATCGGCAAGACTATTTTGAACTTGAAGTGTACTGTAATGTTAAATACTCTGAAATGTCAGCTCTTTAGCTTCAATACTGCTGCCAAAAGCCAGTAGACACTTCATATTATGCTCTCCATGATCTAGCTCATGCACCACTTTAATCCTACTATTTTCTAACTTCTTAATATTTGATACTGTATGTGCCATAGTATGATGTAAAACCATATTTCATAAAACCAAACTTTAAACATAACATTTCTGCTGAACAGCTTGTCCCGCAATACAGAGGAGACCAGAAAGGTAAGGAAAAATGGGCCTAGGTTCATGTAGGAAGAGAGAAGAATGCATATGACACAGTTAGTCAGTAAGTGTCAGGATGTTTCAGGCAAACAGGTTATTTCTGTAAAAGAGTGGGTACCAAAACACTGCTGTAAGGACTTGTACATGATTCTTGTACAGGAGCCTTTGGAAGAGTATAAAAAAGAAAGAGTTAGAGGAAATGACAGTAGAGGTATGGTTTTGGACAAAATTATATTGGATCCTGAAAATGAGGGTCCAAAGCTTTACCAGAATGGTAGAAGAAGCTGAAGGAGATGGGAGCAAAAGAGATAATAATTTAAGTAGAGGCATTTTGTATGCACTGGAGTGTAAAAAGAGAACGAGAAATCATGGCTCTCATCAGTTATGGCAGAGGGGTACTAATGGAGAGAATACAAGGATATAACGAGGTGAACAGCAGCCAGGAGGCTTTCTGGGGGCTGTGTGCTAAGCAACCGGCACTGTTATAGACAGTTCTGGCTATGCTGCTTGGTGTGCAACGGCAGGAATTAATGAATCAAGTTTACACAGGGAGGTGAAAAGCAGGAGGGGACAGAAAAGATCAGGTGGATAGACCTGAATGGCAAGGACAACATTGCTGTTACCAGCAGTAACTGAGAAGAGAAATATGGGAAGGAACTGTCAGGCACTGAAAAGCCAGAGACCTACTTATTAATATAAGGAGAAAAGCAGAGGGTTTTTTGTAAGGCCCCTTCTCCCATGAAAAAAGCCTGGGAGGAGGTAATTAATTGCCACCATGGCAGGCGTGCATCATATTCTAAGCTTTTATTCCATACTCCGTTTTCTCCCTTTCTCCCTCCTTTCCAAGTTTCTACAGCTCATCTAGATTCCCTAAAAGAAAGTTGTGAAGGTTGCTCTCCTATGACTGGTTTTGCAGTGGTTTAAATAGCAGTTGATAGGTGCATGGGATTTTGAATCAAGCATTTAGACAAGAATGCCCCCCACACATTACCAGGTAACCAAGCAGAGGGAGCAGACTTTGTTCTCATGTTGTCTGTCAGGCCCCAAAGGCACTAACAGGGCACTGACTGTCCCCACTCAGCCCCCTGAGGGTTCTCCCACCCTGCCCACAGCCCAGGACCCTGTGTTAGCCCCCCGGGACCATCAGTCCCTGCCCCAGTGATGCCACAGCAGGGCTGATCTCCAGCTCCTCATGGCCCAGCCAGCCTGGCTTACCCATGAGCCAATGTCACCATGGCTCTTCCTGAAGATCTGGTCTCTTGGCTGAATCTGGCCACCATCTCCAGGTCTTCACCGTTCAGGGGTGGTGATAGATCCAGGCAGACAAGGTCCCTACCACACCGGCGATGTGGTTATTGCACTGGCTCCCCATCCTAAAGGGAAGAGCTATCTCTCACTGCTCCCTGACAGTATTGATGGGAAATGGCCGTACTTACAAAATCAAAAGTCCATGGCCTTCTGGCTGCAACTGCAGGAAGGAAAACAGAGACAAGTTTGATCATATAGTAAGGGTTGAGTCCAGTGCATGAACGACTGCAGTGCATTTAGTCTCATTCCTCTTTAAACATCTGTGGTAATTTATTTGATAGTTTTGCATGTTCCTTTCTGTACTAATTTCCTTTAATTTGTTCTTCTCCATCTTTACTTCACTGAATTATACTTTGCATCTTTTCTACTCCCATTCTCACTCTCCCTTTCCCACAGCATCACTTGAGCAGGCTACACAGCCTTTCTGGCTCCAACTCTGCCACTTTTCCTCAGGCTGCTGCTCCCTGCCTTTCTGGGAGTTTCTCTGTCAGATTCTGTGCTGCCTTTTCCCATGTACTCTTTCATTTCTCCTCACTTTGGTTCTTTTCATGCCCAAATTGGCTCTTCCTTTTGCTTGCTCTTTTGTGAGCTGGTTGGTAACAGTTTTAGCACACTGGCAGTCTAGCTGATGTTGGCATCTCTGAAAAGGAGAATTTTAAGGAGTGATTTTTAGGTGAAAAATTGTAATAGCTTTGTAGGTGCTTCAGGAACTTCTTCCAAGAAGGGGGGCAGCGGAGGAGAAATTAGAAGCTATTTGTTTGTTAGCAGGAGCTAATGGTAGCAGGGGCTAGCAATATGACTGATCAGAAAGTAATGTTGAGCTTTTAATACTGCATGAGAAATAACAGGTAAATAAAGCCTTGGAAGGCAAGACAGGGAGATGACATGGAATGAAACAGAGAAGGAGAAGCTAAAAGACAGGCCTAAGAACGTGGTGTAATGAGAATAACAAGCAGTTTAATGATGGCAACTGCAGTTGCTGAGACCAGAAAGAAATCTGATGCAGTAATGGAGGGCTGGGATGACCACTGCAGAGAACAAGAGTTTTAGCTTATGCCTGCATTGGAAATTGTGACTTTGTACCCACCTCACTGCTATGACATGCTTTCTGTAGGACACCCCTGTCAGCCTCCTCCTCAGTAGCCCCAAGTCTAGCTCATATGTTGTCTCCCTACTGAGCTTGTACCTGTTCTCACGTAGCACCTTTCAGCCTTTGCTGCTGCAAGTGACACGATGCCAGACCCTGGCTCTTGTCAAAATTTCCCAGACTAGATGGTTCTTCTGGCCCTTGGCTTTCTGCAGCCTGCTGGATGGTCCTCATCCACTAATGATTTTCCACTTCGTTGAGCAGGCCTGCCTGCTGCCTGGACCCCAGACCTCCATTCTCTGGGGTCTCCCTCCCTCCTGTCCATCTATAGTGAGTTGTACAGGAACAAGGGGGCTGCAGATTTGGATGAGCAAGGGTCTTGCTTCTAAAGGTGCAATTCACCCTGATAGAACAGCACACTCAGAAACTGCGCCCAGCAAAGCTTGTTTTTCATGTTCATTATTTATTCTGGCTGTTGCTGGGGGGTTTCTACACGTCATCCTCTCCTCACCTTCTATGTACTCATTAACATATCAGTATGCATGTATTTGCAGTTGTCTTTTTGAAGGGATTAAGAAGGCTTAAGTACAGAATGGGGCTCAGCGACTGAGAATGTTATCTATTTCCAGAGATCTTCCCTACCTTCCACTGAGCTGCCCTACTGGTACCTTTCTTAACTTTTGTTTTCAAATGTATCAGGAACACAAATACGTATCATTGTAATTTCATTCTTGTAATCTGGAAAGTCCCACTTATCGTTAAGTAGGGTGCAGAGGATCACCTCATATGCTCAGCTGTGACCAAGGTCTGTCTTTGTGAAAAACTAGCTTGAGACACACCTTTGTAAGTTTATCACCAGGAGACTTTAAATCCTTATCAACCTACTTAGTTTACTTGGAGCAAATAATATGCCAATGTAACTGATATTAATGTGTTTCTGAACTACACGTATGTGTGTGTACATATATGCACACATGCGTATAGTTCAGAAATATACATACATGTACATACACACACACACGAGTGTGTGCATATGTATTTCTGTACTTGGGTAACAGGTGCCAAATATGAAAACTTAACATTATTCAACATTTACAGTTATAGGATTTCTAGCTGTTTATAAAAGTATCAAAATATTGTTTTTTCAGACTGATTTTTTTTAAGTGCTTTGTTAAAAACTGCAGATTTTTCAATTGCAATGGTTCAGCAGTTTCAGGAAAAGGATTAGGGAATGCTATAGTATGAATCATTGTTTTAGCAGGTTAAGGACAGAACGATGTACCAGTGATACCTGTTAAAGGCAACACAACCTACTCCTTCAGTGCCTGTGCTAAGGATAAACCTGCATGAGAACTTCAGTCTGAGTGTGATGTGCTAGTCATGACTTTATCATTAAAAATTTTCGGACTGTCTAAATATTTCCTAATTAAAAGAGTACAAAAGACTCTATATCACACTCTGTTTTGGTCAGGGGAAAAGGAACTCATTACAAAACCGAAGTTGGTGGTTGCATAAGTGTGAGCGGTTGGGGTGTGGCCACATATGCTGCTAACAGATGTATGGGATGGTTGCAGACAGCTTACTGTCACAAATGGAAAGCAAGTATGAGACAAAGGAACCAAGAGAAAGCAATTTAACAGAAAAAAAATGTCTGATAACACAAGCATACGGCAATTTGTGAGAGGCCTGCGAAAGTACAATCTCATCATTGAGATAGAGAGCTCTTCTGGATCAAGCGATCTAGGCTGACACACAAGGGATGTGCAAGTAGGTTGCCAGCCACCCCTCTGTACCCAGTGTAGCATATAGAAAAGGGGGATGTTGAAAGTAATTAAAAGCAGAAAATTGTCATAAATTTCTTGAAGGAAACAGAAGGATGGAAAGAACATTTCATGGTCAGCAAACTTGAGAACAAAGATAGGAACAAGATGATACAACTGTTTTTTGGTTTTGTTATGAGAAGCGTGTATGTCAGGAAGAGAAGAATCTTAACAATGGGTTAGTAGAGGGAGATGGTAGAATTACCTTTTTTTCCATCTCATATGCATACAAGATGACTGGCATTGATTTCTCCAATAATCTGTTCCTCGTTTTGGATTTTTCCCCTCTTTTTAATTTCCAGGTGACTTGTCCCTCTTCTGGCAAAATGGCTCTCAGAATTTTCTTTTCTCCTATTCCTCAGATTGCTCTTAGATGATTTTCATCGTTGGAGACCTTGCATTATACAGAACTCCATATTGGGATCTTCCATCAGGAAACGTCTTCGGAAAAAGCATTCAGACCTTACCTTCAGGTAGCTCCTCCAAATTGTCATGTTGACCTCACTTGTTGATGGGTGGTTTTAGCTCTTACAGCCAGTCTGCACTTTTAAGTCTTCTAAGGGGTCCAGACAGATTTCACCTGTCACCTTGCAGCTCATTCTATCCCTCCTTATGGTGTGACCCTTCTCCTGAACTAAAATAAGGATTCTTTTGCTTCCACAAATATGCAAATGTCTTAGAAGAAGAGTTGTCTCCTGTGTTTGACTAGCTCATAAATAGCTTCTTTCCCTCAAGGAGGCAAGTCTCAATTTCCCTCTCATGACTCATTGACAAGTTTCAACATGAAATGTGTCTTATGACAGCCCTTTTATTCTGCACAGTAATTTAATTAACATATATATATATATGATACAAGTATCTAAATAGGGTAAATTAGTCTAGTTTATTTTCTGATTCCTGAGACATGTATGATAACAATAATGACCTGAGGCAACAACATTTAAGGTAAATGAAGCCCAGCCTTTTTCTCCTAAGCATACTCTAACAAGGACTCCCTGTACAGAATTATTTAGTGTCATATTTATTTTAATTTCTACACAGTGTGAAATTGTGTCTTCAAACCACTTCTGAACAAGAATAAAAAGAGATCACTCAATCTTAGAATCATAGAATAGTTAGAGTTGGAAGGGACCTTCAAAGGTCATCTAGTCCAACCCTCCTGCAAGAAGCAGGGACATCCCTGACCAGATCAGGTTGCTCAGAGCCCCATCCAGCCTGGCCTGGAACATTTCCAGGGATGGGGCATCCACCACCTCTCTGGGCAACCTGTTCCAGTGCTCTACAACTCTCATTGTGAAAAATTTTTTTCTAATATCTAATCTAAACCTACCTCCTTCTAATTTAAACCCATTACCCCTTGTCCTATCACAACTGGCCCTACTGAACAGCCTCTCCCCAGCTTTCCTGTAGGTCCCCTTGAGGTACTGGAAGACCGCTATCAGGTCTCCCCGGAGCCTCCTCTTCTCCAGGCTGAACAGCCCCAACTCTCTCAGCCTGTCCTCATACGAAAGGTGCTCCAGCCCTCTGATCATCTTTGTGGCCCTCCTCTGGACCTTCTCCAGCTGGTCCATGTCCTTCTTATGTTGGGGACTCCAGAACTGGACAGTGTACTCCAGGTGGGGTCTCACCAGGGCAGAGTAGAGGGGCAGAATCACTTCCCTCAACCTGCTGGCTACGCTCCTCTTGATGCAGCCCAGAATGCGGTTGGCCTTCTGGGCTGCAAGGGCACATTGCCCACTCATGTTGAGCCTCTCATCCACCATCACTCCCAAGTCCCTCTCCTCAGGGCTGCTCTCAATCCATTCTCCGCCCAGCCTGTATTTGTGCCTGGGATTGCCATGACCCAGGTGCAGGACCTTGCACTTGGCCTGGTTATCTTGGATCTCGTGAGATCAATGAACAATCTGACTGACTTCAGCTGGCCTTGAAAACAGCCTTTGATATGTTAGAAGTCAATAGATTACACAGTGAAGAGAATTGACATGCAGTGAAGAAAGGGTTAAAGGCCAAAGATAAATCTATATTTTTTTCTTGTAGCTTTTCTAATGGTCTTACATAGCCAAGAAAATGCAAAAATATTGGCTAAATGCCATCACGTGTAAAAATACTGCCTTCATTTGAATAAGTGTTGTAACAGTTTAATGTAAACACAAGTACATTGTTAATGTGACTGCAGATTTGTACAATGTTATGTGACTGCAGATTTGTTCATAATGATATTTACAGGTCAGAGACAGTGAATAGTCATCCCTCTCCATTTCTCAGGGCACGCTAACACTAAGAGATTTAATAATTAGTAATGTTGTTAACTATATGAGTTTCAAAATATTCTGGTAAAGACGTGTGATATAATAATCACCTGACAGCCTCGAAAGGAAGAAGCCTTTTGTGCAAGTACATTTTCAGCAATTTAACAAGTGCTGCCTCTACTGCTGTCTCGGAACACACAGGAAACCAGTTTCCGTTATGGCAGCTGGGGTTTACGTACATCCACACTGAGGAGGGGGTGGGAGGCACCACACATAACGTCCAGAGTGTCCTGTTGCATCTTTGTAAAAACAAAACAAAACAAATTGAAATTACATCTTCAAGAAATCCAGGCAATGATGTTTTTATTGCCAGCAGGTTCAGGGTGAAAAACTGAAAAGCAGAAAAGGAAGACAGTTTTGCTTGACTTTTTTTGATGGTGCAGACTTTATGAGACAGAAATAGAATGTAATATTTGCCAGAAGTTATAGTTTTGCACTTAATTTTGCCACTTCAAATAAGAAGTGATGAAAAGCACGCTGATGAAGAGCTTTCTAATGGGTGCAACGCAGTAAGATCGCACAGAGGACTTGCAGAGCTCTCTCCAGGAAGGGCAAGGTAACAGACCAAGTGAGCACAGAAGAGGGAATATGTTGACTGTTGAACTGCACTGGCCTTTTATCTATGAATATGGAACACCTCCTCTTCTGTTATTTCCTCTGCTGGTTCTGTATTCTTCCTGCCATAGTGAACTATTTTGGGGCTCTTATGCCGCAACAGCAATGGCACTGTAGTGTCTTCGAGAGAGAAAGAATGGGAGAATTAGTTTATTGTTAGTAGTTAGGATTCTCTGCTGGAATGTGGAAGAGTTCCTTCTGCTCTCTGGAAGAGAGATGGGAAGAGTCTCATACAGAATATATCATAGGCTTGTGGATAAACCTGTTGCAGGCTACAGAAAACTTTGTACTCCCAGACTCCAACAAGTAAGGTTATTTTTAAAAAAATGCATCTCTGTAATCCTAAATGAGGCAATGTTACACAATGTGCAGGGGTAGAGAGTTTGCTTGTGTTGTCGTTCAGCCCCGATCCAGACCAGACTACGCAGTCTCTCTCTCACTCCCCCCACCCTCCGAGAGAATAGGGAGAGATAATTTAAGAAAAGAGAGACAAGTTAAGAAAAACGACTCGAGGTTTGAGATAAGGACAGGGAGAAATCCTTACCATCACGGGCAAAAACAGACTCGACTTGGGGAAAACTATTCATTTATTACTACAACTAGCAGGATAATGAGACAGAGAAACAAGATAACCTCCTCCACCCCTCCCACTTCCCGAGCTTAACATTATCTACCTTCCCCCTGAGCGGCACAGGGGGGAAGAGGGAATGGGGGTCGCGGTCAGTCCATTATGCGTTGTTTTACTCCGCTGCTTCACAGTTGGGGGAAGAACTC
Source organism: Tetrax tetrax (assembly GCA_009806455.1). Classification (NCBI taxonomy): domain Eukaryota; kingdom Metazoa; phylum Chordata; class Aves; order Otidiformes; family Otididae; genus Tetrax; species Tetrax tetrax. The sequence goes on from WHYT01016788.1 coordinate 36,276, forward strand.
CTCACATCCCTCCCCTGCTCCAGTGTGGGGTCCCACCCATATGCCACAGTCCTTCATTAAACTGCTCCGGCGTAGGTTATCTCTTCCACGGAGTGCAGTCTCTCCAGAACGGCTGTCCCAGCGGGCCCTCCACGGGCCACAGCCGCATTCAGGCATCCACCTCCCCCGGTGCGGGGTCTTTCACGGGCTCCAAGCTCCAAGTGGATCTCTGCTCCTCCGTGGACCTCCATGGGCTGCAGGGGGACAACCTGCTCCACCATGGTCATCACCCCAGGCTGCAGGGGAATCTTGGCCAGGAGCCACATTACTCCTCCCCCTCCTTCACTGACCTTGGTGTCTACAGCTGTTTCTCTCACAAGAAAAGTTAGTTCTTCACAACAGGCTGGCAGAAGCCTCTCAGGATCTCTTCACATCATCTATCCCATCTCATCTCCTCTCCACCTCTTGCAGCCAGGCCAGGCTGAGTTGGGCCCAGTCGGCCGCCTGGCGAGAGGCCAGAGGGTGAGGCCTGCGCCTCCCCCTCTGGGCCTCTGCCCTTGCTCAGCTTCGTCACATCTTCTCTTCTCCCTTTTTTTCCTGTTTTCCCCTTCTTAAATACGTTATGGCAGAGGCGTTATCACGGGACATTCTGCTACCAATCAGCTTGGCCTTGGCCAGCAGCAGGTCCGCCCTAGGCCCGGCCGAGTCCACTGAACAAAGGGGAGCGACTTCTAGCAGTTTCCTACAGAAGCTGCCACCTTAGGCCCCCCTCACTAAGCAAAACCACAACAGCTTGGCAGGGAAACACCAGCTTTAAATGAAGAGAAGAGAGGAGTATTTGCTCATACACGGTTAATTGTTCTGAGAAAGGCAAGAATTTTGTAATACTTTGAAATGGTCGTATTATTTGTCTGTTTGTTTTAACAGTGTAATTTTGGTGAGTCTTTTTCATAGGAGAATTTTTACTCGTTAGCAAAGCCTGGTTTTATAGGGCTTGAAAGGTCTTTCTGCTGTGCTAAATTCTGTAAGAGAATACCGTGTTATCTTTGATACATCAGTCATACAAAATCTAACTTGTATTATCTTTCCTTGTTGACAGAAAGGCAGATTTCCACTTCAGACATCACATCATACTCCTTCCTGTGAAAATAATATGAAACAGAAGGTGTTAGTTTTCCTTCTCCCCAATTTTATTTTTGGGATATTTCTTTTTGGGTTTTTCTGTAAGAGACAAAAAAACTTAACAGGTGAGTAAAGAATTTACCAACAGAAAGACTTAATGTTTCCTAAAACCAGGGACACCTTTCCCAAATGTGTTAGAAAGTAACTATGGAGCCTAAATGATAAACAATACTATGAAGATGCCACTGTGATAGCTATCGTAGCAATGTATGAGACAAAGAGCCCTACAAAAAACAGTTGACATTAGAAGTGTCAGAACATTGATCCTGCTTGGAGTAATATTGCTAACATGTTGAAAGTTTTCATTTTAACAAACTTTTCACTAAGCAGGATAGTATATTGCATGTTTGCCACAGTGGAGTCTGGTGACAATAAACAAAAAATTGATGTTTGTATCTTCATTAATTTTTATATGCAGGGAGATAGACTGAGTGATATGATTGTCACAAGAAAAGAGACTTACATAAGTCTATTTCACACTAATGGTTTAAATTTCTTCCTTGGTTGCAGGTGCTTTTCCTGATCCCACTGAAGATTGGCTGGCGATTCAAAATGATCGCAAAAGCACACTGGCTTCTGTCTGCATGAAGAACAACCTTCTTAAATCAAGAAGCGAATTGGATTCTCATGTTGCAAACCAGCTCTTTGTGGAGCACAAACATAAATTTATCTACTGTGAGGTGCCCAAGGTAGGCTGCTCCAACTGGAAGAGAACTATTTTTCTTCTCCAAGCAGACTTGAATGCAGAAGCTTCTGAAATTGAGCATGACCACATCCACCAAACCTCACTGATCAAAAAGCTAGTGACTTACCCTCCTGCCATACAACAGGATTTTTTGAACAATTACACCAAAGTGATGTTCACCAGACATCCCTTGGAACGGCTCGTTTCAGCTTACAGAGACAAACTTCTGCACTCTGAGCCATTCTACAGTATCACTGTCGCTAATGAGATTAGGGCAATGTTCAGGAAAAACAAAAATTCTTCTGAAAAAGTGAGTTTCCAGGAGTTTGTCAACTTCATTACAGCAAAACCACCAAATACCCTTGACATTCACTGGAAACCAATGTTTCTGCTCTGTGATCCTTGCAACATTCACTATGATGTCCTGGGTAAGTATGAAACCCTCGGGTTAGATTCTGAGCATGTTCTGAAGGTCATTGGAGCACCAGAGAGCCTGCACTACCCCAGCTTGAAGAGGTATAGCTCAGAGAAACGAACTAATGGTGATATCACCTTGGAGTATCTCAGACAATTGAACTCAGAACAAATTGAGAAGATAAAAAAATTGTATCAAATGGATTTCTTCTTGTTCAACTATACTATGAAATATGAAGATTATTTTTCCCGGAATGACTAAAGTAGGTTAAACAAAGAACAGTTTCCTTTGTACAAAATGGGCTGAACTTGTCCTCACAGGTGCTTGAGAGATGGGTTGCTGACTAACTACTGCTGAGATTTTACTGGAATTTGGAGATATGGTTTATCACCCGAAGCACTCTTGTAACAAATCCCTGCCATGATCTGTTGTACAGTACTTTACCTATATGAAATTATTGTTTTCCTGTTGATGATTAATGGCATATGTTTGTTTCATGAAGGCTGTTTATAAAATATAGATTTTGGTCTGCTGATAAGAGGTAGGGGAAGGATAAAGAATGTTGGTTTTCACAATGAATATTTTTAGAACACCATTTTTAAATATAAATGATTTTAATTTTTTATTAGAAAGACCTATGAAGCAATAAATAATCTGCTTTAAAGTCAAACCACTCTTTGTCTGCAAGAGCCTCAATCATGAATCCTGTAGGAAAGGAACAAATAACTTCAGAACCTTGAAGCTGAATTACATAGAACTTAATGCCTGATTATATTCCTCTCTAGCAGTGCGCTCACCACAGCCCACCAGCCTCATCCCTCAAGCAGTATAGTTGGCAGCAATCCAGTCAGGGTTTCCCTTGTATCTCTTCAAAATCTTCTGATGAGCTCGTCTAGTGTTCACGGTGACTTTGCAAACTCTTTTCACCACCTTTGTGAGCTTTATGGTCTGATTTAAGAGGGAAGGTCTGAAAAATGTATCTTGAGAAGTAGTTAGAGCTGTACAACAGAGGTGGTGCAGGATCTAAAATCTCCGTGTAAGGGTGACTCTTATCTGTTCTCCAAAAGCACCCACCACCCAGTCAACTGACTCGCCAGTCAGCCCGGGGGGACAGTGTTTGAGCTTTCCCTGTTTGTGCCTGCTGGAGCCCATGAACCCTTGGGACTTACGTGAACATGGCACTTTGGTGAATCTGGGCAACCTCAGGTAATACATTTATTCTACTTGTTACTTTCTCACCTCACAGGAGATTGAGTGCAAATAAATTGTAGAATTACGGCAAGGGGAGCAAAGAAGCATGCAGGAGAAACAATTCAAACCATTCACTTCTCATATTCCCAAGTGGTTTTAGTTTTAGATCCCTGAGGGGTCTATAACTGCTACTGTATTAAGGACAAGACTTGCCCCATTTTTTTTTTAATCTATTGCTTAGTAACACTGAAAATTAATTTCTGACCATATTAATTGTAGAAAGCTTTAGAAATTAATCGGGAGTATTAGCACTACCTTTAGGAAATGTAAATCTTTCAGGAGCTAACTTGAAAATCTCTCAAATGCACTTAGTTCCTATCAGCTATATCTGCAAATGTACAAAGGCTGGCAGGCTAGTCTTGGATCCAAAGCTGGCTCACAGCTTCTCATTACACAGAAAAGGACAGGGGAGATTTCCTGTACTGTCTTCCCTACAAGTATACTGTCCAGAACAAAGGCTCTAAGATGAGCCAGCCTCTCTCCTGCCTTTGCCTAGAGAAGAACCTCCAGTGGAGCTTCTTTGCCTTGAGTGCTAAATCTGGGTGATGTTTTCCTGGGAGGAAAGTGGGTGCTTGCATTTGAGAGCAGGGGCAGAGGTGTTGTGCTGTGGCACGTGGCTTGGAGCTTGGGGCCTGGGGTGGATTAGAAACGGTAGAGGGTGCCATAATTAATTTTCTGATTTGTTGTTATGTGCCTGTGATGTGACCATTGTTATGTTTCATTTCTAATTGCCCTAATAAACTGCAGTGAGTTAACACATTAATCTATTTCTTCATCCTTCCCAATAACATCTGTTTTTAAAAAATAAGACTCTGAGCTATTCCATCAAGTCATAACATAGGCCACACACTATTAGACAAATATAAATACAAAGCCATTTGGCTCTGCTTTGGTACATTAATATAAAGCTGTCTCACAGGACTTTTAAAGAATTGAAATTAGGAAATACTAATGAGCGTTCCAGTTTGGAAAAAAGATGGAGCTAAGCGAGGAAAGGAAGAAAAACAAAAAATCTTGTGAAGTCAAGCTTGCAGCTTTCCTACAAGTCTTCCTATTAAAAACAGGGAGAATTTTTATGAGAGAATTTTCCTGTTCTCACAAATATCCACACACACATCCTTTCAGGATAGGTATCCACAAACCTGACATCATACTTTCTTCAGGAAAGTATAACAGATGTGATAGTTGATCAGTGTTTGTCAGCAATGGAGACCATGTCACTAGTTGTTCCTTGAAACAGACGTTTCCTCCACGTAAAAGTGATGATTCTGCCTGTAAGCAGTCCTAATTTTTCATACAGTTTTGAATGTGAGTCTTAACTGCTAAACTGTGATTAGTGGCTTCTTGTTCAGAGAACTTCCCAAAGCAGGACAACTGTGAAGAGAATAAAAGGTGAGGCTGTTCTTTCACAGAAGAACAGAATGAGCAATGAAACTTTGAGTGTTCACTGCTCCACAGAATTGTCCTCTGACCAAGGGGAAGAAGAGGAAACACCACCTGTGCAAGTCATTGCATACCAACAAAACTGCAGCTCTCACAGCTCACAGCTACACAGTGATTCTATTTCTGCATTCAAACTCTTAATAGGTCAAAAGCTTTAAGCTCTACAATCTCCAGTGTTCTTGGCTTGTCTGTCATGGAGGTATAACAAGAAAAGGAAAAAGGAAACAGGAAAAGGAAAAGACACTAATGCTCTGTGCTTGTGGTGTAGGCCTCGCATGATTTCTCCCTCTCACAGCACCTCTTATCTCCCTTCCTTTCAGAGTTATAGGCTAGACCATGCCTTAGTATAAAACAAAAGGTTACTAAATTATATAACTTACATAATGTAAACAAAAAAAAAAAAATCAAAACAAGCAGAGAATCCACCTGATAGAAGAGTCTGAAATTTCAGGAAGTCCTCTTGGAAGTTTTGACCAGCTATCAAATGTACACAGGTGTGCAGTTAAAATGCTGCTTCTAGTAAGAACGATTTTTAAAGAAAAAGCTCAAGTGATTATAAACCCCAGTCAGCATACTGAAACTAAAATTCCAGTGAATCAGCAGATTAAAAATGAGTGATACATCACAGGATCAAGTCTGCGAAAAGGAATTGGCTCGACACCATTTCAGCACTATCCATGTGCGCCTCGTCTTTGCTCACAACTACTAGAACACTTTCTTTATACCTCCAGGATCCTTCTTGTAGCTTCTTCTGGAGATGTACCAAAGCTTAGCGAGATGAAAGGGCTTTCTCAAAAAGCTCCATCATCCCACCCTGTAGAGACATTGTTAATGAGATTATACGTCATTTGTGGCGTCCCACCAAAGGTACAACAGTTCAGCCGTTACTGGAGCTCAGAGGAGAACTTACCACGAGTACCCAAAGCCAGGTAGGTATACTCCAGTTTATGTTTCTAGGATTTAGCAGAAGTATGGGGAAAGCTTTCTACCTACAAATCCATAACTAATGTGCCAACTTCCACCTCACTTGATTGCATCATCCCCCCTTTTTTGCCAGATCCCTTCTTCAGTATTCATCTGACCTGCATCTATGGACTCCTGCTGAGTTCCCACCCTTAGAGGCCACCAAACAGGTGCTGCAGATGCTGACTTATTCAGGCAGAGGTTGTTGCCAGGTGCATGTTGCTGGATGCATTGCAACTATTGTAAGAAGGCTTTTTGTGTGAGAAAGTTGTTCAAGCACCTGCTTCACGAGTGAGATAGATAGATATTACTACAAGGTGAGATATGAATATAATGTGAAGGGCATTTTGAAAGCATTTTCCTCCCTGAAAAAATAAACTCATTTTCCATTCAGAGAGATTTATTGGGTAAGGGAGAAAGCTAATTTTGGGACCATCAGCATCAAGTCTCAGAGGCCTCTATTAATTATAAACCAAAAGAGATAGGAAACTCTCTTTCATGAGGGGCCATCATTCTCTGCAGGGTTAAATTTCATTTACCCCCAGACATTTGTTAAGATTTGTCTCCAGGGGTGCCTACATGGTAAAGGAGCCCCTTGAGACTTCTCGCTTTTGATAAGCATGGAAAAGCAGAGTGATGAGTTAGGAGAGAATCCACCTGACATCTGAACATTAAGCAATTGATTCTGGGTTCTGTTCCAGAAAGACAGCACAGGTAAGAAACTAAAACAGGGGGAATATCAATCAAGTTAATATAAACAAATTATTATCCTGAAGATTTTTGGTATTCAGTATCTGAATCATACATCTTTTTTTTTGTCTTTGTTTATTAGGTTCCTATCTGGACAGCTAAGATTATGGTTTTGGCTTTTTTAGGGTCTTGCTGCACAGTAACTATTGCTACAGATAGAGTCCTTTAGGTTTTTTAATTTTAAACCAAGGATCACAGTGATGCTTTTATTTGTAGTAATACTCTTTGTTGCTGTGCAGAGCCAGACACCCACTTAGCTGTGTACTGTGTCAGAGTTTGGACTTGTTCCCTAAGTTCCGATTGCTGTGGTTTACACGTCGCGGGACTCTCAGGAGTACGCTGCCTCACTGCTGGCAGCTGACGGTGCACTACATGTTTGGCATTTGTTACAGCCTCTGCCAAGGCTTTTCATTCTACTCAGGTTTTGTAAGTTTGATTGTGTCTGAAACAGATTTGGCCTTCCTATTTTGCAAACTGTGGGTTTAGGAGCTGATGAGAAGATTTTGTCTCTCTCAAATTGTAACAATATACATTAAAAATAGCTCTGAAATAGTTGGTTTAACCACTTACTTAATACACAAACCTCTAAATTCCTTATATGAATTGAAGTCTTGAAGCCTTAGAAAAGACCATGTATTGCAATTCCTGTTCACTTTTCTTTATTTTTCTTTATTTGTATTCTAATAAGCCTTGAATGTTGCGAGTTTATAATTTTTTTCTGTCTTTCAGAGCAGCACACTGTATCAATATTTCCTGCTGTCTTCCTCGGGATAAGGCACAGACAATGTGTGCATCACTATCTGAAAGCAAGGCAGGGATGTCCTGTTCGGTTATTGGTAATATTTTACAGGGCTGTACTGCAGTGCTTCATCTTCCTATCCGACTATGGAGACTTCCACAGGACACTCCTCCAGGGTGGGAGACACATGAACTTTGAAAAGCATGGCAATGCTTTTTGGTACCTGTATGCATTACCAAACTGATTGGGATGCTTACACAGCTTTACATCAGCTGTCAGAGGAGTGAACATTGGCTACAGCCATGTATGAGGAGTGCTTTCCACATTTGAATTAAGGCTAAAGAGGACTTTAGGTCAAAATTTTTCACTTCCAGGGTTAATGCTGTAGTCTGAAAAGAAAAATAGGATTTATTTGCAGTGGCTGCTGAGTTTTGGGAAAAAACACGGTTCTTTATCCGTGGGACAGGTGTATCCTGTGCACAGTGACCAGCAAGAAGTCAAGGGCTGTGTGCTCAGGATTGTCCAGCCTGGAGATTTCAAGTGGTCATAGGCAAGAGAGAATACAGATCTTGGAAAGTACCACAGCAGTAATTCTAGCATCTATAAGAATATATTCATGAAATGCTTGGCTCCAACAGTATTGATGAGAGATTAGAACTGCGCTTCTGACCTTTATTGCTTACCTACTAAGTATAACGATGGTGCTTTCCTCTCTTCTTGAGAAATGAAGGGCTAGCAGAGGTGTCCACAACACCTTGCACCTGGAAGAGGAGAACTGGGAAGTCTGAGTTGAATCCTCTTCCCGAAGAGTACAAGAACCTTTGGGACACCAATGAAGGCCAGAAATTAAGTGGAACAAGAAGCCTGGGGACTGCAGCAACACTACTGTACCTTGAAGTGGGACCAATCACAATAAATACTGGTTCATAAAGGACTCCTCATCTCTTAAATTCTGCTCTCTAATTAAGCTTACATTCATCTGACCTACCCCATTAAAAGGTCTGGGATGCCAGATACACTATACTTTTTTTTTTACACAGATACTCTACCTTTTCTAGAAAATTTTTTGGTGGAATTCCTGGAGGTGTTGAAATTACCATTCAGTGCTTTTCCACTGATATGTGTAATTGTTAATTCTCCTGCAAATAAATCTCCTAGACATTTTAGAAAATTAATCTGAAGGGGTCCTCAAGAGACTCTCTGTTCCCTGATTGGTTACCTCTCATTTGCTGCCTCAAGGCACCAGACTCCACTAAACTTCCAGATTTTAACTCAGGGCCCTGCCCACAATGCCAGCTGCTGCCTGTAACAGCCCGACAAAGCTCATCAGCAAACAGCTTAGCAAGCCATGTTTTTTTCAGGCTTTGCACATTGGTTGCATTTCACAGAACTTTTGTTCATCTTTGCTGCTCTCCTTTGAATTCTCTCCAGTTCCAGGCGGTCTCCACCTTTCCTGAAGCATGATGCCCAAAGCTGGGTGCAATCCTGTGACTGTGCTGCATAGATTGAAAGCATGAACTCAGGTATGTCACATATGACAGTCCCATTTCTACTACGAATTCAATGTCACCCTTGTACTCATGCATTACCTCTTGCGTTTTTAAGACTGAATCACGATACTGCATCCAAACATCCCAGGACATCAATTGTAATTAAGCTTTTGAACCTGGAGCTGTTCAAAATCTCCAGCCTCATATGGCCAGACTTTTGGACAGTTTTGTTTGGTTTTTGGTTTTTTTTTTATTTTCTTTTGGCAGCTAGCACCCTTGGAAATGAGATAGATTTAAATGCCATATGTCTCTGAAGCGAGTAACCACTTATTCATCTGAGTTCATATGGGGCCATCTGGTGGTGCCATGTGGGCTAGGGAAGAGAGGATTACAGGAAGAGAGGTACTTGATGATTGGGGTGTTTCACTCTTTTTTTGACAGGAAGTCTTGTATCTGAAGACTCTCATGCCTGCTCTTTCTCTCCCTCTGATTATCTCCCTCTTTCCCCGAAACAAGAATTCAGTTTCAGCTTGGCCACTAGTGACTTTTTTGTCCAAGTAGTTTGTTCATCAGTTTGCCACAAGCCTTCCTCCCCGACTTCCTAAGGACTGTCCGGGCCACTTCTGACACTAGAAATTACCTTGTGCTGCTCCAGAAGGAGCTTCTTGTTTCTGTGTTGTACTTAGCTTCTTCCATAGTGAAACCCTACTATCTCTTTTTTTTTGGTTGGTTTTTTTTTATGGCAACTGGGCAGGAAAATAGGCCATTATTTGATCAGCACCCTTGTTAAGCTCTAACTGAACTTTATGGTTCAATGTTACATAAAAATGAATTATGAAGACAGTTAATTTTCAGTTGCCTATATTTGAAAAGGAATTTTCTTTTGTGCGCTTTGATTCATCTCTGTAATTTTTTTCAGGGAGACATTTATCCATTCACCCTCTTTAAATCTTTCTTTATGAGTTTGATATTCATGTGACAATCTGAAAATCAAGGCGTGGTATATGGTTATGTAAGAACATCTAACCTGCCATTAGGGATTTTCTGTGTAAAATGCTGCTCAATAGCTCTATTATTAATCTCAGCCAAAATTCTATTGATGTATTTCCATGATTAAATCTGCAGATAACATTGTTTTCCAGGAATCCATATACGTGTGTATCAAAGGGGAAAGATTTTCACTAAAATGACCAAAAACTGCTCGTGAGGGAAATGTAGTTCCTAGAATAAAAATGAAATCCAGCAAGCAAACCCACAGACACTTCATATCAGTCTCCCTGTATCATCTCAACACAGTGTTTCCATTTCTGAAGATGCTTATGTCCTCATGAGGCAATTTCTCAAACTTTTTGCCAAGTACTTTCATAACTTTATAAGAGAAATAGGATTCATTACTCCTCCAATAGATACACAGAAAAAAACTCACACACACACAAAAAAGGTGCTAGTTAATAAACATCATAACTGATTAATAGTCACCCTTGCCAACTTTAAAAAAAAAAAAAAGAACAAAAAGCTCCAAGCTAAAAACAAAGGCTGTTTCTTCAGGTCGATAACCTTGGTTAGACCATTAGAACAATGGTGAAGGACAGCTCTGAATGTACCCACTAGGCTGAAGGAGAAAACAGAGCCATTTATATTCTGACTTGAAAAAAGTAACAAATGAAAAAGATAGATCCATGGCCTTAGGGAAAGCAGAACTTCTCACAGTCTCCATTAGTGATTTACTTCATCAGAAACTGAGAGTTAATATTTCTTTAATGCAAAAGTCAGAGACTATTTTCCATTCGGCCTACTACCTGCTTTACTTTCAAAAGAATATGAAAAAAGGTAATTAAAACTTCATGCACATTACCATAGAAAAAGCTTGGAAGAATTAGACCTTAAGCATATCTTTTACATGTTATTTTTTCTACTTTTTACACTGATTTACTTTTGCAACATTTAGTGCAATAGGCTGTCCATTGTGATTGGTTACACAGGATCAACGGTATGTCA
>WHYT01016788.1:98211-196986 GCA_009806455.1 Tetrax tetrax
AAAAAAAAAAAAAAAAAAAAAAAAAATATCCCTGATAGCCTTTGAAGCTGGCTGCTGTGAAGCTGCTCATTGGTTTGGGGGAAATTACACTGATAACTTGTCTGGGTAGAATATTGTGATTTTGACGAAGCCGTAGATTCTTTGTTAAAGTGTTTGTGATTTTTATTTTATTTTAAATAGATTGTAATTATAGTACTGTAGTTATTGATTACGTTCACAGAGAGAGAAGCATATCTAATTATAGGGTAATTAAGTTAGGCTAGTAATTATCTTGGTTGTGGCCTCAAAATTATTTCTTATGGAAGCTTTTTACGGTAGTGGCAGGTAATGGCTGCATTGAGACAGATGAAAGCAAGGTTTTGTTCTGGCTAGACTTAGTTCATTAAAATAATACGGTTAGTAGCTTTGGACCTACATTTAAGTTCATTAAGGTCAAAGCCAATTCAAATAAAGTGACAAACAGTACTGAAAATGGAGAACAAATCTGAATATGTTACTTTCATTTTCTGAATTGAATTAAGTAATTTAGTAAAATGGAATAAAGAATTAAGAAAACAAACTAGCTTTCAAGCTGATTTATTTCAGTTTTAATAAACTAAAGGTAAATACAACAGTCAAGGATTTTGTAGATAAAACTAACTCATAGGGTTTTACAAACATTTTACTCAGTTAAGTAAATGTATGTGCACTGTAAAAAGTAAAGTTGAAACAGTAATAAAACTGTAAGACATACGCAGAGTTCAGGAGGAACAAATAGTAATAGAGAGCTGTTTGCAGGACTGGACCCTGCCAGCTGCTCACACGGGTACTTACTGACAGCTCTGTGAATAATCTTACCGACCTTGTGAGGATTTGTTGTATCGCTCAGGGTAATATGGGTGCTAGTGTGTAGCCTGGGAAGGAAGAAGGAAGAGAAGAAGGGGGGGGGAAATCACAGCAGAAATGTGAGCCAGTGAGAGTCATTCTCACTGGAGAATGACTAATACTGTGCATGGATAAGTCATAACTGATACCCGGTTTAGTAATGCTTAGTGTTAGCTTACGGCCCGCTTGTAGAAGGCAGTTCCAGCTAATGGCCTGATGGGTTCCCTAGTGTTACTTTTCCAGTCACTGTTGTTACTGTCCAGAAAGAAGCCAACATCCATCACCTTCTCACAGGCCTGCTCATTTGCCCTGCGTTGGCTGAGATTGCTGGGCAAGGTATGGCTCAGTGCTTTTGCCTTTTAGGCACATGGCTCTTACAGAGTTATTTTGAAACACATGTAGTAACTTTTTCATAATTATAGTTTTCTACACTCCCTGCAGGTCCCTATAGAGAAACCTTGTTCCTTCTAGGAGTTAGTGAGACACTGAGTAGGCAGTGGCAACCAGCAGTACAGATCAGATTTCAGCCCCCATGTCCCAGAGTGGCAGAATTTAGCCTAAATGATGTAAAGACTTTAAGAGAACAGTAGATTATCATGACTGACAATTAAGTACTCTTTCTTAAATACTTTAAAAAAAAAAATTACAAAGAAATTTTTCACTATCCTTTTGTTTCTTGCTGTCATAATAGCTCTCTGTGGGCTTGCGTAGGCTTTGTACTAGTGCACAAAAAAGAAAACAGGATCTTGGATGAAGAAACTGCTGACATTTTCCTGGAAAAAGGATTCAAGGGTCATTGTTTACTATTGTCTAGCTGAATTTCCATGAAAATTTGCCAGGTCAGGCAAGAAACTACTCCTCCACTCTGCTGCTGATGGAAAAGTGAACTTTTTTTAAGGACCTTGTTGATTTATGTTACATTTCAATGTACTTTTGTTCTTTAACTCCCTATAATTTCAAATATTATGCTAGGATTATTAAAACTGATAGTTTGTTTTTTTTTTTTCTGAACAAAAAGTTTTTCTTATTTTGCCGTCCCTCCCCTGAAACTTACTAATCTAGATGTGATTGGTTTTTATTTATCGTAATTGTTTCACTTAGGACACAATTCTGCAAACTTCTGTGTATGTTGCCTTTTTGTCAGTGCGTGTCTGAAGGTAATTACATACGTTTAAGGTGTTCACAGAAGAGAGAGATCTTTGTTTTCATTTTACCCTTAAATAAGGGAGAGATTTTATTTATTTTTCCACAGAACAGCAGATGAAGATTGAGGTCCCTATCCCCTATAGTCCTTAGGAGTTAGAGTTGCTCATCTGTCCCTGAGGGATTCAGCATACGGTCAGAGAGAAATTTCTGTTGTTCTATACTGCATGTAAAACAGCAGCAGCAGCAGCCAGAAAAACCCCACCCAATTCAGGGAGTCTGCACTAATCTGTTTGGTGAGCTTGGCTATTAGGATATTATAGCCCTTGTCCTGAAATGGTGGGAGGGTTTCAGGGAAAGCCGGTTAGTTCCTGTGGATTAATTTGTGGGGGCAGTGAGGCCTGGGCCAAACCCCCTTAAAATGGATAAAATGTCTTGCAGGTGAATTTAGTGGGTTTTCCTCAGCCCAAGTCCTACTGATGTGTTTGGGCAGGATCATCATGGCTGTGCTTCTGCATACTAGTAATGTATGAAGTTGTGCTCTCATAATGAGAAAAGGCCTGGAGAAAGCTGTACTCACAGGAACCAGTGGCTCTCAGTTCCTGCTCATCTTTGCTGTTTCTTAATGGATAGGCATGATGGCAACAGCTACCTGTATCCATGGTTGGATAGGTTGGGAATGCCTCATCTGGCCAGCACCTTGTCTGCATATGCCAGTGCTAACACAGAGCAAGTCTGCCACATCAGCACATGGATGAATGCTGCTCTTCAGTGTTGTGCTTCAAGTTTGAAAGAGTAATCCAGATAACACAGGTCAATGTCAGAAGCCATGCCATAATCCTTTGCATGCACTGTGGCTGCATTGCAGGAATCGGTTCTCCCATTCTTTTCCGTTGAATTTTTGTTTGTTTGCTACCAGGGACACAGTTCCAGTGGCACAGCCTGTCACGCAGGCTGACCCGTTGGCATGAAACAAGTTTTTTCCCCTCTTCAGCATCCCACACCTTTTATTGCTTGGGGAGATATATATATTATGTCAGTTACAGTTCACACTGCGTAACTTCCATACTGAATCTAAGAACGTTAATATTTCTCACGTTTGCCTCTTGACCCTTTTGGAATGGTTTCCTTTTTCCTATTGGAAGGCTCTTGAGTATATTGATTTCAAGAGGCATATAAAACAGCGTCGGTGATGTCAAGGCTGTCTGATTCAGGCAATCCTGATGCAGATACACCCAGGTTTTCCCTAAACACGTGTGAATAGCATATACTGGTTGGGAATCTAGAAGAAATGAGGGCCTGGGGAAACCCAGGCAGAGCAAAAAGTCATGGAGGACTGAGCGGGTATCTAGAAGAAACGGGGACAGAGGGAGATGCGGACTGCAAATACAGATGGGCAGTGGTAGCAGTCCTCTTTGCCATTGCAGCATAAAGCAGTGATTTGAAAAGCATGTAATACCATTACTAACAAAGAGGAAGAGATCTTGCTTTAGAAATAGAAGTGAGAAAGATTCCTCCCACAGTAGGCACACAAAGTTGTCATCTTCCCACTCACGCTACGGTTCCAACAGCATGCAGCCCTGTTTGCATCCTGGGTTGAGTGAGCTGGGAGACTGGAAGTTGCAGTAGAGGAAGGTGCAGCAGCTGAACCCCTGCTGATGGCAGCATGCCCCACAGGATGGGTGTGGAAGCAGTCCTGTCCCTCCTAGCTTGAGCCTCATGCTTTCTCTGTCTTGAGGGGGGAAAAGATTTGTGAAGAGATTATTTAAAATTAAAAAAAGAAAAAAGACAGTGTCTACTTATGGGATGAGTAGCTTAAATGTTCTCATCCAAGGCATCTGTAACCTAATGAGCCAAAGTCCACTTGAGCTGAGGCTGAATTTGGCCCATTGTCTCTCTTTCACACCCACAGTATAAATAAAAGCTGCAGCTTCTTAGGGCTAGGTGGGAGGGAGGAGGCGGGAAAGCCACGGGAGTGTGGTGTTACATTGACAGTTGATGTGCATTCCCTGGAAACCTGTGCTTCTCATCACTTCTGGATATCACAGTATGACAAGTCATTGGGAGACAAGATGCAGTTGGTTAGGAGTGGGACATTGTGATGAGTGCAGGATCTTTATGGGAGAGTTATGGAGCAATGCTGACTTTTGATTAAGGGGTCGAGAAAAAGAAGTGTTACCCTGAAAATTGTTACCCTGGAATCTTCAAAAACTGAATTTTTGTCAGGAGATACATGCAAAGGGTCATTTTAATTCAGAAAGATGTTTGCTTTCCACTGTTCTTTAAATAACTTAGGGCTGTGTCAGTCTGGAGTAGAAACAGCAGAATAGACAGAAGGGTTTCTGCTGTTGGTTAAATCTGGCAAATAGACTACACCGAAGTAATTTATCTTTGCTGCTTGAATAACAGTAGTTACGTTGCACTTCTGTCCAGAAGGAGGCTATGGACACTTGTAAGTGGTGTACAAGTGTGTCTCTCATCCTAACTAAAGAGCAGCTAGCTCTGTGATACAGCCAAGTCGCTGTTTAGCACTGCAAGGTTGACATTTGGAACGACTTAAAGCAAATAGTATAGAATATGAAATCCAAATAATATTGAATATGAAAGGGTCATTTAAACCTGCAGAAGGTATTTATGAAACTAAAGTTTAGCTAGAGCTAGTAACTATCTGTGGAGTTGCTGTAAGTGCAACTGAGTCTTCATGATTCTCAAACATTCGGGATTTTCCTTAGATGCTTTCTCTCACTGGCATGATGTGTTTTCAAAAGTGTTACTTCTGCATGGGGCATTTATATCAGACCAAGAGTGGCTTAGCTTCAGCTTGAACTGCATTCAAAACCAAAATAAGTTAAGTAGGAAGAAGCAATCTTATTTCAGAATAAGTATGCTCATATAGTGATTATATTATGTCAGTTTAATTTGCAGCATGACTTAAAACTTCCTTGTGAAGACAAACCCCTAAAAGAAACATCACTTGCATCTGTGAGTTCATGTACCCTCTTGATACATCCTAAGATAGCCACAAGGTGTAACCAGCATTGCTGGAGAATACCTTAGGAGAAAAGTGGTGTAAGTGAGCAAGTTATAGTGAGTATAAGTGATACAGGTGAACAAGCTAAGATGTCCCTGCTCCTTGCAGGGGGGTTGGACTAGATGACCTTTAAAGGTTCCTTGCAGCCCAAACCACTCTATGATTCTAAGTTTGGGCAAGGATGTCCAGGTCAGAATGTGATCTGGGGAGCTACATTTTGTCTGTGTATCACTGCCTGCAATTTCACTTTTTGTATTTTTTCAGTTCTGTAGAAGTATAGGGTAGAAAACAATAAACTCATTTTCATTGAAATCAATGCCTCCCATTGATTTTGGTGAATCCCAGTTAGGCCATTGATAAGGACTTCTGTAATTGCAGCCTAATCCCCAACTATACTTGATCGCAGCACAAACCCCTTAGCCCTAAATTGTTGTGCGCAAGTATTGTGCAACTTCATTGTGAAGCTCAGAAATGAGCCTGCTGTCCTTGTTTGTAAAGCACTTTCAGATCCCTCAGAGTGTAACATGAATGCCAGTGGGCTGTGGTTCTCTTCCCACCTGAATTTTGGTTCCAGAGCATGAGACTTTTTCACTTTCCTCTTTTTTTTTTTTTTTTTTTTTTTTTTTTTTTTTTTTTTTTTTTTTTTTTTTTTTTTTTTTTTTTTTTTTTTTTTTTTTTTTTTTTTTTTCTTTCCCTTGCAGCCTTTTCGACACAGCAGTCAGCTGCTGGTTGTGAGCAGCTGTTCGGTTTCCCTGTTTGCCTGCAGCGCTATCCAGACAGCTGCACCGGCAGCCAAAGGTGGCCAGAGCAATGCCCAGCTTTGTTAAAAAGTAACAAGATTGGGAAAGAGGGGAGGGAGCAGGAAAATCCCTGAACTGGAGTAAGTTCTGGGGCATGCTGTCAGAGGGTGCTAAGAGACTTGGGTGTCCTTATCTCCAACTAGAGATGTATTTTCTATGCACCTGTCACAATAAGACTCACCTGCTGAGCTGGAGAAAGCCGTTAATCACAAGGTGATGCTGAAGTTCTCTGGGAAAGGAAGTGTTGCTGACAGTGGGCAAACAGCTTACGTTCGTGTCTCATAGAAACTTGCATGTGCATAAGTGTGTGTGTGTTCAGCATCTGCTTTCCGCACACTGCATGACTCAGACCCGGAGAGGGTCAGGTGTGGCTAAGAACAGGCCCGTGACGTGCAGTATGACACTTTCAGAAAAAAAATTATTGCAGACAGCTTTCTTGTGGATAGTAGGGTGTAACATTTAAGTGTTTGTCCATTCTTGGGTTTATGTGCATATTTTTCCAATGATGATCATAGTGTCTGTTTTGTGGTTCCATCTTTGAGCACTTATAAATTACTGAGGAGCAGTTCAGTGTGTGTGAAGCTATGCGGTAGGTTTGTGGCATGTCAGGATTTCAGCTTTTGCCCAACTTAATATTTCTTTTCTTTGTATTCCAGAAAAAGGCATGGCATACAATTAAAACCATGGTTAACCTACCAGTCATCAGCCCCTTCAAGAAACGCTACTCGTGGGTGCAGTTGGCTGGGCATACAGGTGAGATGGCTATCTTCGATGTGTTTGCCGCTGGAGTGGGGATGGCAGCAGTAAGAAAAACAGTGTTTCAGTGTTTCTTTATTTCCTTCCTTCAGGTAAAAGGAAGCAGGCAATATCACATGAATCTGTGAACCAGAACATCTTTAGTTCAGTTCTGGTGGGGATGGGGCGGGGGGTGATGTACCTCAATAATGAGATGAGCAAGGAACCAAGGCTCAGACTCTGGGAAAGGACCAGGCTCCCAATGCATCCTTGTAAGGTGATATATGTAAAATAAATGTTAGAGGGAAACAAGAGGGACTGGGGAGTTGAAACCGTAGTCCATCTGTTGCTGTTGGTTGTGGTATGGGATTATCTTTCTTGACTGAGTAGCCAATATATTAGTTCCCTAGTGGGCAGGATTGCTGTCTGTGCCCATGTGTGCATCAGCCCTAGCAAGGACAGCGTTTCTAATACCAACCCCAAACCCGTCATCTGAATGTAAGCCCTTAGGTGGAAAACAAATCTGGTGAAAACTGACTTGCTGACCAGATGTTTGCATTGCGAATTTGTCATTGTTCACTGTGTGAGTGCAAGGAGCAGCTTGGTCAGCTGGTTCTAGTTTTATGTCTATGGAAGTTAAGTGTGCTCCTGATGTGGGCTTTGAGGTAGGCTTACACTGGTAAGACAAGAAAAAACAATAAAGAGAAGTCATTGGGTTTGCTCCTCTTGTGCTTCAGTTAATTCCTATGCAGCCCTTGTTCCTAAAGTTCTAGTGCGGGGTTTATTAGTACACATGTGGGCAGGCACCTACGCTGCATCGTGCTTTAATGCGGTACCTGAACCACCTCTTTATATGCTAATCTGCTAATACGATGCATTTCAAAGCTGTGCAGAGAAATGTATTTAGTCCTAGAAATGGAGTAGCTGCATTTTGCACAGTGGTGTTGGTGGGGCTGGCTTGTATCATGCAGAGTGGCAAGATGACCCAGTCTTATTGCGGTTTTTATCACAGTGTGTATGGGGTTGGCTTGATCTGTGTGGAGGGATGCCCTGATTGTGTAATCATAACCCTTCTGGAGGCTTGTGTAGTAGGGTAGAAAAGGAGAGTTGAGGTTACTAGGAGCTGATGTGGAGAGATAGAATCATAGAATGGCTTGAGTTGGAAAGGATCTTTAAAGATCATCTATTTCCAAGCCCCCTGCCGTGGGCAGGAACACCTGCCACTACACCAGGTTGCTTAAAGCCACATCCAGCCTGGCCTTGAATGCTTCCAGGGATGGGGCCTCCACAGCTTCCCTGGGCAACCTGTTCCAGTGCCTCACCACCCTCATAGTGAAGATTTTGTTCCTTATATGTGATCTAAATCTACTCTCTTTCAGTTTAAAGCCATTATCCCTTGTTCTATTACTACACATCGTTGTCAGAAGTCTCTCTCCAGCTTTCTTGTAGGCCCCCTTTAGGTACTGAAAGGCTGTGATAAGGTCTCCCTGGAGCCTTCTCTTCTCCAGACTGAACAGCCCCAACTCTCACAGCCTGTCCTCATAGGAGACGTGCTCCAGCCCTCTCATCATTTTTGTGGCTGCCCTCTGAACTTGATCCAACAGGTCCACATCCTTCTTATGCTGGGGGCTCCAGAGCTGGATGCAGTACTCCAGGTGGGGTCTCACCAGAGCAGAGTAGAGGGGGAGAATCACCTCCCTTGACCTGCTGGTCACGCTCCTTTTGATGCAGCCCAGGATGCAGTTGGCCTTCTGGGCTGCAAGTGCATGTTGCTGGCTTATGTTCAGCTTCTTATCAGCCAGCATCCTCAAGTCCTTCTCCTCAGGGCTGCTCTTGATCCATTCTCCACTCAGTCTGTATTTGTGCTTGGGATTGCCTTGTCCCATGGGCAGGACCTTGCACTTGGCCTGGTTGAACTTCAGGCACACCTCTCCAGCCTGTCCAGGTCCCTCTGGATGGTATCCCTTCCCTCCAGCATATTGACTGCACCATGCAGCTTGATGTCATCAGTGAACTTGCTGAGGGTGCACTCCATCCCACTGTCCATGTCACTGACAAAGATGTTAAACAGACCCAGTCCCAATACCGACTGCTGAAGAATGCCACTTCCTGTATGCACCAATACTGTAACTCCGTTGCAGAAAGCCACCAAATTGGTCAGTCACGATTTGCCCTTAGTAAAGCCATGTTGCCTGTCACTAGTCACTTCCTTATTTTCCATGTGACTTAGCATGGTTTTCAGGAGGATCTGCTCCATGACCTTGCTAGGCACAGAGGTGAGACTGACTGGCCTGTGGTTCCCCAGGTCTTCCTTTTTTTTCCTTTTCAAAAATGGAGGTTGTTTCCCCTTTTCCAGTCAGTGGGAACCTCCCCAGATTGCCATGACTTCTCAAATGTGATGGGTAATGCCTTAGAAACTTCATCTGCCAGTTCCCTCAGGACCCACAGGTGCATCTCATCAGGTCCCGTGGACTTGTGCACCTTCAGGTTCCTTAGATGGTCTCAAACCTGATCTTCTGCTATGGTGTGTGGTTCTTTATTCTTTCAGTCCCTGCTTTTGCCTTCTGCAAATTGGGCAGTGTGACTAGAGCACTTGCCAGTGAAGACTGAGCCAAAAAAGTCATTGAGTACCTCAGCCTTCTCTATGTCCTGGGTAACCAGCTCTCCTGTTTCCTTCCAGAGAGGCCCCATATTTTCGCTAGTCTTCCTTTTATCCCTAATATACCTATAGAAGCTTTTCTTGTTGCCCTTGACATCCCTGGCCAGATTTAATTCTATCAGGGCTTTAGCTTTCCTAACCTGATCCGTGGCTGGTCAGACGGTTTCTCTGTATTCCCCCAGGCTACCTGTCCTTGCTTCCACTCTCTGCTCCACCTTGCTTTAGATAGTTTCTTGTGGTTGCGTTTAGTCCATCCTTTTTTGCAGCTGTTCTTCTCTGATATAACAAAGTTCTTTCTAAACTAAACTTGGGCCGTCAACACCCTTATATTTGTGCTGAGGCAGTGCCAGTTACAGGACTTCTCAGAGAAGAACCAGTTTGCAATGGCTGAAGGATCCTGCTGTGACAACAGTTGAGTGTTAGCCCCAGGACTAATGAGGCTCCTGCTTTGGCGCCTATTTTATGTTGTGGAGATTAAAGGACACCTTTGAATGAAATGTGTACTTCCCTTGGATGTTATTGGCAGGTTGCAGGACAGGAGAGTGAATTCCACAGCTGGAGTCTGTCTTGGCCTACGCAGACTGTAATTTGTACTGGATACCATTCAGACGCAGGGCTGTAAAAACCCAATTACACTGCAGGGTTTACGGGCAGATCAGCAGGGCTGGGGAGAAGAGGCAGTACCTGGAGGCAGACACATGCGCAGTCACAGTGTGTGTGTGTGTCGTTAGGGCAGTGCTTGGCTTCTGGCCTGCTCGTGGCTGTTTAGCGATCACTGATTGACCGCGCTGCCTCGCTACGTACGCACTCAGCAGGTATAACCTACCTGAGGATTAAGGACAAAGCCAACACCGGCAGCGTTGTGCAGCTTTAAAATAGCCTGTCAGAGGATTAATGAATTCTGGCTCGTGGCTTCCTCCTGTGCATTTTAATAAGTATTGTGGTGTTTAATATCCTAATAAAGAGTTTAGCATGGAAAAAACCCAGTGGCCTGGAGCAGCCGCACTCCTTAAAGCTATAAATTCTGACATGGGAGTGTATCCAAATGGACTGTCACTGCCAACGGCTGTGTTTGCGCTGGGTGTTTTTATTTTTTATGAAAAGCATGTAATATTTTCTCTTCAGAGGAAATCTTTAATTGGTGTCAGGAGGCTGAGGTAGATGAAGCTGGAGTGGTGGGGGACGGTGTTTTCTGATAAGATTGACCTGCAGTCTTATCAGCAATCTGATTTTCTTTTTCAGGGAGTTTCAAGGCAGCTGATAGTGGGAAGATTCTCAAACGCTTCTCGGAGAATGAAAAGGAGTGTTTTGAGCGATTGATGAAAGACCCACTACGCTCCTGTGTCCCTTGCTTCCATGGTGTGGTGGAGAGAGATGGCGAGAGCTACATTCAGCTGGATGACTTGCTTACTGATTTTGAAGGGCCTTGTGTGATGGACTGCAAGATGGGCATCAGGTGGGGTACAGGAAAGAGAGATTGCTTTCCAACCCAAATGCATTTGTAAGAAGTGGGGGAAGGCAGGGATGTGATCAGGTTCTGTCTGGAGGAGTTTGGTAGCATTTTTTGGAGCCTTGGGACTCCATCCAGACAACATGTTGTTGGTTTCACAGTCACCTTGGACAACCTGAGGAGAGTATGTCCCGTTGTTGCCTGATTGTACATGGATGCTGTAAACTACCCACATCAAAAACTACCCATATCAAGATATTTTCAGAGGTGATTTAAGACAAAGTTTCTCTGCAGTGGCCTGATAATGCATGGGGAAGAAAATTACATGATTCATTCACTGCTATTCAATCTTCGTGTGTGCAGTGATTAAAAAAAACCCACAAAGAGTAAAACTCCCATCTCCAAATGTGAATGACTGAATAGCATTGAAAGCCCATTTCCAACGCTTCAGTGAGTCTTCACTGGTATTGATCTTTTCTGTAAAGAAAAGGGTTGACCATCTGCTCAGGACTGAACTGTGGTTTTCCCTACTCCGACATCTCCATGATGCTGTTGCCCTGTTCTCCAGATTCTCAGTTTCTTTTCCTTTTCTTGTCTGCGATTAAGAGGAAAACCTCAAAAATGTTATCTAAGCGTAACAAATAGATAAGGAATCTCTTGAGAGCCTGGAGTAACAGTACAGAGAGGTATGAACTGTCACAGTAATCTTTTGGGTGCCAGCTCAGATACTCGAAAATTATTGTCATAAATGAGTTATTCAACTTAAAGGAGTGCAGACAAGCCTTTTCAAATAGTTGCAGAATCTTAAATTAATTGTCAGCTAAATCAGAGTAGAAGTGTGCACTGGTATGCCCAGAAGAAAGAGATGCACTTGGAGCTGTAAGTATTTTATTCAAAGCAGATGACATTCTGGTAGTGAGTGACAGCATCTCCTAAACACCAGCCTGGTTTATTACACTGTGATAAAGAAAGTACAATCCAGGTCCCTGACAAAGTGCAAGCTTTGTTAGGAGAGACAAACTTCAGGAGTCCAGTACAGTGTAGAGAACTTGGATACTGCCTTTCTAATGGTTACTAGATTAACAAGTTGAGTGATAACAGCAAAATGTGGAAGGTTTGTTACGCTTCGCTTTCCTGTTCTTGGTTACCTCTTCTGGTTTGGAGCTGCTCAGATAATCTGCTTTACTCTTTAAATGTTATTATATGAAGAGTGATTCTGTCTTTCACTGTCTGATGCCTTAAGTAAAACTGTCACATTGCTTTCTGAGGCCTAAAAAAATCACACATGACTGATGTTAGGTTTTTTTGAGGAGAGAGAGGACAATAAGACTTCAGCAGCCCTATTTGCTTTTCATTTCATTGTAAATGATCTCTTTTTACTGTCCTCTGAAAATACAATTTTTTTCATGGCACAGTAGGAATTCAGTTTTCTCCCTTTCTGTAAGCAGGATGTCACATAACATGTAGCAGTAAGTAAGGGTACAGCTAGAACAAGAAGTGAATGACACAATTCCTGATTCCTGCAACTCTTTCACTAAATATGCCTGTGCAGTCATTGCACAGTGTTCTTTAGTTTCCCCATATGCAAAACTGGGATAATGATAATACTTACTTTCCTGGTTGACACTTCTGGAGACCAGGTTATAAGTTGTAAAAACAAATGTTTAGGGAGTCCTTACAGTTTGTTGGGATGTGATGTTTTTGCAGGACGTACCTGGAGGAAGAGTTGACTAAGGCCCGTGAGAAACCAAAGCTGCGTAAGGACATGTACAAGAAAATGATTGAAGTGGATCCTCTTGCTCCCACAGCTGAAGAGAATGCCCAGCATGCTGTCACCAAACCCCGATACATGCAGTGGAGGGAAACCATCAGCTCTAGTGCCAACCTGGGCTTCAGGATTGAAGGGATTAAGGTAATAGTTTCACTTCTGCCTGTTCTTGGAGACTGAACCTGGTTTGATTTGTTGATAAATCAAAAAGTCAGTCCACATCAGTAGACAGGTTTTCCAAAGGATTATGGGAAAATGCACTAATTAAAACCACAGAGTTTAGTGAATTGTGGCTTGAAAGCATCCATAGTAATTATAACAAAGTAGTGTCGATGAAGTTAAGCATCAAATGCACATCAGCCATACTTTGTTCAACCACAGAGATGTTGCAGGAAGGACGCAAGCAGGTACGCAGTGGAGATACCATGAAAATGAGACTGTTACAAGGAAGAATTCAGAACTGAAGAAATAACCGCCTCTCCCCATGCAATTACTTTTTTATCCAGGAACTATACATATTTATTCCAAGTGAATCACAATAAAGTGGTTTTGTTCCAGTTATGTTTCTTTGCAAGGCATGTTAAAAGCATTAGCTTAGATATTCTTAGGATTGAGGAAACCCCTTTTCCTTTTAAGTACATGACAATATCTGGCATAGGTGGAGCTGGAATAAAGCCAAAGCAACCAAAAATAAAATTTCTCCATCAACAAAGTCCATCTGCTCTTCTTGATAAGTTTGTGCCCCTCTACCATTCCTGGGATACTACCTTAAAGCCACAGAAGAACCCTGGCAATTTCCTTTCCTACCCATTAATCTTCTGAATTTGATGTGCTCTGTGGCAATGCCATATAGCTACCCAGAAACACATTGGGACCTGCTCTCGGAATATCAGCCACCTGACTCAGTTACTTGAATGTTAACGCTTGCTGGAATCCAGAAGCATACTTTCTGCTAGCATAGGCCTGTCACAGCTAGCCTTAAATTAGTTTGTTTGGGTTTGGATAGTGATGTACCTGTAGCAGCACAGAGCGTGACGAGGGCCACTCAAACCCACCCGCACCCTGGATGAGTACTTGATACTGGAAGCCTATGACGGGACAGCTATGAAGAAGTTAGCGTGGGTTACCCTGTGTGATTTCAGCATGTTCCCAGAGCATATATGTTTTACTTGGGTATGTTAGGACATTTAAATTATAACCTGAATGAGTTTTGCTTCTGTTGCATAGTTCAAGCACATAGGAGGAAGAAAGGGGTAAAAGAGGGTGACACTGACAAGCAGAGGCTCTCTAACCACCTCTTTCTTCTCTGCTTCCCTGTGTTTTCTCCCTTCCTCATTCACAGATTCTCCTGCTGTGATACAGGAACTAGGGCTTCCAGCTCATGCTGTGCTGGCCCCCTGTATGCTGTGCCACCCACTCCTGGCTGTTAGACACAGACATTCTCATGCAGGAACTGTCTGGGTGGTAATGATCTGGCTCCAGTCTCACCAAGGCACTTCCTGTCTTACCCTTTAGCCATGTAATGATGTTATCAAGATACCTGTTTTATTCCTATGCTATGTAGGTCTTTTGGATGCTCTGTGTAACGGAATCAGAAACCCAGATGATCTTGAGACTTTTTACGTATGTACTTTGAAAGACAGTTGGTCAGTGTAGAAGACTTACAGGCTTATACTGAGTCTTGGAGGGTGACTGAGCTAAGGGAGCGCAGAAGAGTTCCAATAAGACTTCGTGGTTTGGCTGGTGGGCAGGAGCAGTACGGCACACAGACTGCATGTTATTTCCCTCTCTTGAGACAAAGCTGTAACTGTGCAAAACAGGACACAATACTTTATCTTTCATTAAGCACAAGAAATGCTTTGGAGTACCGCAGTACATGACCTTTTCCTCTATCTCCCTGTGCTGTTATGAGGTATTATCCTCTTATTTTTTACGTGGAGAAATGGTGACAGAAAGTGAGTTGTTCAAGCGATACAGCTACTCAGTACTCCCTACACTCTTTCACTGTACCTGAAATGTACATCCAGTTCTGTATATTTGCAGAAAAGCTAAGCCATGCTGCAGAGATCCTCATTTTGAGAGGGGAGCCTGTATTAGGATTAGTGGTGCCAGCTAGTGGTTGATGGGGAAAAAGGGGTTGTTCTTGCTGCATGTACCAATAACTCCTGGAGTCAGCTGAACTGGGGTGTTGGGTTAGGTCATTCAGAAATATTCCTGCGCTGTGGCTGCTGGAGTAAGAAGCAGAAGCAAAGAAACTGAAAACATAGAAGCCCTTCTGTGAAGTGGCTTCCAACAAAGGAGATCTGATTCACCATATGCACTCCTCTTTCATCAGTGGGGTGCCTTTTCTCTTTAGGTTGATCACTGTCTTTTCCTTGCCTCACTTCCATATCTCTGAAATCAGGCCAGGTTCACTTAAGGGATTTGTCTCTCTTCCTCATATTAAAAATAGTCGGAGCCATTGGGTTTCCTTACAGCTGGCATCTGGCACTGTCTCCTGTGCCTGCCAGATTCAGAATGCAGGTTTGCTCTCTGGAAGGGGCTGTCTGGAGACATCACAAACATGGTCTCTACAACACTAATAGTTTTGCAGAGCAGAGACGCATGGGGCTGAGAATCAGGAGTTCTGGCTTTCCATCCTGTCACTGAATCTCTGTGCAGTTTGGGAAGTTACTTCTTCCTTTGGTGCCATTCCTTTAGCTGTAGATCAGGGATAGCCATTTTTCCAGGAGGACATCAGACTTGATTCATAAATCTTTGTGAAGCCATTTAGGTCACAGCCTTAACTCAGAGCCCTTTAAGGGAGGTCTGTAGAGGAATCTGAGCAAGTAGGTTAAGATAGGTATCACTATCTTACGGAGCCACCAAACCTGCCCTCATGTCACTGACTTCTAATGAGAAGTGCTATGAGTAAGCCCCCTACCTGCGCTGTGCAACAGACTGCTCTGCTGTGCAGGAATGTGTGGAGGCCCTGACAAAGGTGTGACATCAAGGAGCAAGTCAGGCAGGCCGCTCCTGGGGATCAGGTACATCCAGAGCTGTTGCAAGGATGTGGTATAGAATACGAGGGATGGTGCCATTCAAAATCTTCAGAGCAAGTGAAGTCAGGCAGCAGTTACGTTTTCTGCTAACCACTGCAAAGTAATAAAATCATAAAAGTGTTTCTAACAACAGGGAAGCAAGCAATTAGTCTGTCCAGACAGAAAAGGATGAAAAGGGAACACACAGCAGCTATTCCAAACTTTACTCTGGGATATGGGGCACAGGAACAAATTATTTTTAAAACAACCTTAGTCCAGTGAAAAGGTACAAGGCATCAGACTAAGTTCTAGATTTCTATGTGCTGTTCAGATCAGATGGCTCCTAACTTTTACTGCCTACCTGCTGAATTTCTCTTGAATAACATACACATCTCATCAGGCTGACATGTCACTCTTGTATCTGGCCCACAGCTTTGGAATAAAATTCTGTTTATTCTGCTGCTAGAAAGTCTGGTAGGTGGGAGGCTGTTCTGCATGGCTTTGCCATTCAGTCAGTTCATTCTCTTGCATGATAAATCTGGAAATTTAGCATTACCAGATTTTTTTTTGTGTGTGTGTATATACTAGGGGCTGAGTTCTGCTGTGAAGTAAATAGTGTTTCACCTGCTGAGACTGGAGCTGAATTTACCCAGTTTTGGTGCAGTGACTTTTAATACGTGGGAGGGAACCCATTTTGATCGCATTTTGATGACCTTTTGATGTAGTCTTATAATGGCAACTAGAGATTTCATTGGACTGATATGATAGAGATGAATACAGTTTGATGATCTTGCAGACTATTCATGCAGTCTGCACATGTCCTAAAAGCTCATTTCTGTGTCTCTTGAAGCAACAGGGATGTTTTTGGAGAAGTGCATATTCATATAGTTGATGTCTCCAATTCATGCACTGCTCTTACTTGTAGCCCCACAAGCACAAACTGGTCACTACCAGCACATAAAAAGACTTGTTTTCTCAGTAGCAAGATGCTTCTGCACCGAGTCGTGCTGCTAGCACAGAAATACTCTGCATTTCTCTGGGACCCAGTTGGATACAAGCATACGCGCACTGTCCTTTGCCAGGATTCGCACACCTGCTTTGTCACTGCTGGCATCTGTGTCGCTGCTCGCATTGCAAATCCAGAGTTGTTCTCGACTGCGACTAGCTTTCCGTTCTGTGACTTTCAGGTCACATTGATGTGCAAAGGTATATTGGGAACTGAGTTTTAACAGTAATTCTTTGATTTCCCTATTGAAAAACAAAAAACAAACAGAAAGACAAAGAAAAAGGAGTAGTAAAATTGGATTTGAAAATGTCTCCTTACATCCCAAGCCAGGGTTTGACCACACAAAGCTAGATGAGAGGATAACCAAAGAGGTTACTGTGGTTTGCTCTGTTGAACTTTGCACTGCTAGTGAGAACTGACATGTGAGAAAGAAGTCCTGCAAGCTGGTAATATCACGAGGGTTTTTTTGGTGGTGGTGTTTTGTTGTTTTGTTTTGGTTTTTTTTAACTGCACTCAACAGGAAATGAAGTGACATTTAAAGTTATCCAATCAGCATTTGTATCTTTTCTCCACTTCTTGCTTGGTTTATCTGCTCTCTTCCTGTTCAACTACTCACTTTCATCTGGTTAGCAAGAGCTGAGCTGCTGATGGTTCAAGAGGATTGACTTGATGAGGGGAATGATATGTGTGTGGTATAAATAGTCTCTGTCTTTGTGTGTTTTTGTGCAGAAGGCAGATGGAACGTGTAACACAAACTTCAAAACTACGAAGACACAGGAGCAAGTTCTGCAGGTTTTTGTGGAATTCATTGAGGGCAACACAACTATTCTGGTGAGTCTGAACTCTTCAGGTTTGCTGATCTTTGACCCAGTGAACTTGCTTCAGGGCCATGTGTCCTCTGGTACAAGAAAGATCAATTAAACTATCAAGGAAGAAAATGGTTTGGACTTCCAGTCCCTCTCAGCAGATGGAGTTGGCATGGTGACTTGGTGGGCTGTGAGAAGTAGCTAGCTGAGACCAGTTCTGGCAGCTGTCACCACAAGTTCACATCAAATTTCTCATGCTAGCAAAACGTCGCTCGAGCTAATGGTGTGCCATCAGCTTTGATCGTGAGTCTTAGATGCGTCAGAGGGATGATGGTGTTTAAGAAATTATTGTGTTGGCAGGAAAACTTGTGATTTGGGAATTCAGTCTGGAGAGGATAAAACCAGAGCATGGGGGCAGGAAATGAGATTGGTGACGGGCTGTGCTCCTATGTGTGAGACTTCCCTCAAAGAGCAATTCCTGTATGCTGCCTCCCAGGTAGCACAGCAGGCGTGTGGTAGATGGCGATGTCTCTTGTCTTTGAAACGTCCAAGGATGCCATAGCGTTTTGCTGCAGTGTAGAAGCAATTCTGAAGGCAGATTAGCCCTCCAGGAGGAGCATGCTTGGTAACACAGGGCAGCATTCAAAATGTATACTAGAGTTGTATGCATCTGGCCTTAATTTTAATTTTTTTTTTTTTCTCTCCCTCCTGCCCAGTCAACATGGTTGGAGCTCCTTGTCTCTTTAACACAATTTCAGTCTCTTTTCACTGTGGAGAACTGAAAGATTTTTAATTGCTTGAAACTTTTTTTTCTCTTTATTAAAAAGAGAAAAAAAAAAAAAGAGAGATACAGAAAGTGTGCAGGCAGGTGCCATCTCACTGCATCCAAAGCAAGACAGGTAAGTATGCTTGGTGTAACACATGCAGCAGAGGAACGCAAATGTGTTCGTTCACTATAAGAGCCTGTTGAAGTGTACTTTCAGCTTGACTTTCCAGTGATTAACCTGTTGTTTTGAAGGACCTCTGACCTAAAATTAACATGATCTCTTCATTATATTGACTCCTTAAACAGAGTATCTTCATTCTCTACTTAAATGTTGTACGGGTTGTTATTTTTTTTCTCCTCTTCCTCCAGAAAAAATACCTCAAGCGTCTGCAGGAAATTCATATCATTCTTGAATCCTCAGACTTCTTCAAGCGACATGAGGTGAGCAGTGAGTGTAATGCTGTGAAGGTGCATTGCTGCTTCGTTTGGTCATTCAGGTGTACTTCAGAATAGCCTGCTACAGAAGGAGTAAATCCTCCCATCTTTATAACATCACAACACTTACAGCTCTGAGCCACTGCAGGGAATGGTTTATTAGTACCCGTTTCCTGTGGTTTCTCTAATCTCTGTGTGTTCAGTGGAAATTTTTATGGGGCAATGGTGATGTGGAAGCTTGCATTTGGTACAGTGGCATTCAGTTGTAGTTTGACAATGCAGACTTTATTAGTTATACTGGATTTACTTTGAAACACTGTATAATTCTGCTCTATATGTTCTCCTTGTATGCTTTGCTGTGGAGAAGGCATCATTAGCATTGTAAGTTCTGCTTATTACAGCTCCATATATTGAGATCAGACATTTTATTTTACCTTATTGATTTCATCTTGTCACTAGAGGCATTTTTGTTAATCCTGGGTCATGGTCTTTCTTTGAAAGTAGTCACTGGCTTTTGCTAAATTGCTGAAGTTGAGACCTGCTGCCAAGTGAGCTGGAGAATTGCTTTTCTTCCCTTTGGCTGCTGGGTCCCTTTTCCCATCTACTGGCCCATTTATACGTTACTGATTGATATGGTTATGCAAATTGGGCATGTAAATTGTCAATGTACAAGTGCAGTCCAAAAGTCTGTTTGGTCACAGGTGAGAAGGTCATCTTCTTAGTGGGAAGTATTGAGCGATGAGGGAGAGCTAAAGATGTGTATTTAACCACATCATCTCAATCTGTCTTCCAGGTCGTTGGGAGTTCACTACTCTTTGTACATGATGGTAGTGGGAACGCCAATGTGTGGCTGATTGATTTTGGAAAGACCACCCTTCTCCCTGATGGGCAGACACTGGATCACAGGATCCCCTGGCAAGAAGGCAACAGGGAGGATGGATATTTGTTGGGGTTGGACAATTTGATTGGCATCTTGGAAAGCATCACTGAAAGATGAGTTGGGAATGGCACAAGACTTGCAGGGCTGTTCTGTGCTTTCTGCTCTACTGGGATCACTCAGTCAGAAGGAAACCTTTAACTCCCTCAAACTCCTGAGGTCATCAGTGCAGACGGAGCTGCATCCAGAACCCAGCAGTTAGTCATTGAAATGACTTTACAACGGCCCGCTGTGAACCTAAATAACTCCAGATTGGTCTGTATTGCACCAACCTAACTTCAGACTGGCCCTCAGAGAATGAAGATCTCCGTACTCAGGAATCACACCAGCATGAGTCGAGAGATCTGTGTGGTAAATCAGAATTATTCTGATTTCTGGCAAACAGATGGGACTCCAGGTGACTTCTTAGTGAACCAGAGCAAGTGCGTGGGGATTCAGGGTAGGAATAACGATTTTTCAGGGAATGGCATGGTTTTGAAACCAGCAAGAGTGGTTTCCCCATCCCCCTTGCAATTCCAAGTCTCCTTGCTCCTGTGTACGCTATAGGTTGGACCAACAACTTCTGCTGGGTGCTGTTACAGTGTGCACAAGGTGGAAATGGGTGATATCACGAGAGACCTGGCGCAAAGGGAGACAGCAGTTTGTAGTGGTGGATGTCGTAACTCCTGCTGACCATTCCTCCTCTTCCCTACCCTAGCCTCAATTCCCTTCTATCCAAGAACAGCCTTTGCTTTTGTGTACCCTCTCAGGAGATTACAAATACTCTAGGGAGAGAAGAGCAGCCTATTGTCTTCAAAAACATTTGACTTTCAGGCTGGGTTGGCTGTTGGAAAAGTGCCTAGCTTGGCAAGTTTGGCCTTTTGCAGCTGAACTGCAATTCTGAAAATCAGTAATGACTCTTTCGCACACAGACCAAGGAACTAAGGGTTTTTTTCAAGGCTTGTTTATTTTTAGAGAAAACCTCTATACGCGTGCGCGCACACACTCGCACTAGTAGCCAGCAACCACTGTGATCTCTTAAGATCACGGCTTAGCTGTCTCCTAATGCACGTGACTTCTTGGCCATGTTCCCGTTCCCAAATACGATGCTGCCACTTCAATGTGTAGATGGCAGCGATCAGGAAGGTAACGTTTCTGCGTTCACAGCATTACACTAATGAGGATACAATTCCTAGGCATCCTTCCTCCAAGGTATCAGCTGTTAACTCAGGGCAGTTTGGGGGAAGGCATGTCTATATACCATATCCCCTAGTCCCCATTAGAATCACAGAGCCAGTTGCGGTTCATTCTTCTTTTGCTGTGGCCCAGGTGCAGCCACAGAAAATTCACCCTGTTTAGGCTAAAATCAAAAAGACTGAAGTGATTTATTGTAATGGCTTCATCTACCTTCTCTGTTGGTTGCTACTAGTCACTTAAAGAGTTCTTTAAATACTAGCAGTATAAATACTATCAGTATTCACATGTTCACTTACATTCCAGGTTTTAACATTAATAACGTGATGATGCAGTTTTCAAAATGAGGACAAGACTTAGATTACTATTTGATTATTAATCCCCTTTCAACATCTAAAGCTGGTGGTGCACACTGATGGGAAATCGCTGTCTTTTGCCAGTGTCCTG
Source organism: Tetrax tetrax (assembly GCA_009806455.1). Lineage (NCBI taxonomy): Eukaryota > Metazoa > Chordata > Aves > Otidiformes > Otididae > Tetrax > Tetrax tetrax. Next base: position 119,252 of record WHYT01016788.1, read on the forward strand.
TGTTCAGAAGAGATAATAATTTCTAACAGGAATTACTTTAGATAACACACTACTGAACTAAGAGATCAGTCAGATTTAGTAACTTTTTCATCACCTCTAAACATAACAAACAGCAGTGTTAAAAATTCAAGCTCCTTTGTGACCTAAAAGTTAGATGACAGAGTGGGTATTCTGTAGGAAGTAATGACACATGGAAACATTTAATCCTAAAACAGAAGTTGTTTGAAACTCGTAATTATTTTTGCAGTTCGCTGCAAATTCAGATGACTTGTGTGGCCTCCCAGAGTCCCTCTCAGTTTTATTTTCATTATAGTATGTTAATGAATTTTCCACTTAGATGTTTCAGAGAGTTTATACTTCTTTATTTAAGTGACAGCCTTCAATAGAGAGCACAGATATTATCATTCCAGATGCCTCCTAACTTTTGAACTGCTGTGAGATGACAGATTAATATGTGGTGAATTTCATACAATTAAAAAAAAAAACAAAACAAAACACCAAAACCTCTTCCTCCTTTCCTGCAGCTAACAGGTAAGCCATCAGTTAGTGGTGCTCAAGGAGAATAGGAAGTAGGTCTCCCAGGGGAGGACTTAATAAGAACACCTTTTCTATAAAACTGCAATTGCAAGCAGTCCTACCATAATAATAAAAAAAAATAATAGGAAAGTTATAAATGAGACTGTTAAGGTGATAGAATTCATTAGTGGTTTGCCTAATTAATCTTCAGGTTTTTTGGTATCACATATGTGAATCTTTTGCACCAGTGTAACTTATTTTCCAGAGGGAAGGTTTAGAGGGTAAAAGTTGGTGCTCAAACATCAGTTGAGAATTTGAGACAAACTTTTAGAATGACTGTCCAGTTCTAAAGGAGAACTAGCTTCAAAAAACCAACTGCTGCTAGCACCCGGACAGTTTGCACTATGTGATCTTGGGGGAAAACATGGAGAATGATCCATTCCTCTGCAGTAGTTGAAAAGGTCAGGGGAAAAAGAAAACCTCTGCTTTTCCAGACCCTGGTCAGGAAACTCACTCTAGATGATAAATAGTTCTAGCAAGTTAGTTTTGAAATGGCCCTTTGCCTTGCCAAGGAGCTAGAAGGGAAGAAGCCGCAATCTGCTGCTGCTGTTAGGGGAAAGGCAAAAAAGGAGGCAGCTTTTCATTAGCAAACTGCACGTGCAGGACTGCAACTGAGTACTGGAGCTCTAAGGGGCCGGAGGCTAGGAGCTCACGAGCGAACTACCACAGGGTGAGCTCGATACGGTGCTTCACATCGCTGGCCCAGAGTGCCTGTCCGTGAGGAAGCAGCATAGCCTTCTTTCACTAGGGAGTAAGTTGCCTTGAATAAGCTTCTGTTTCCCAGAGGGTCAGCATGATGCCTTTGCACAGGCATGTAACATAGAAGAGCTGATGCATGATAACCAAGATACTTCTTCACTTATCAGTCCAAAAATGTAGTTCTTTATTGCTGAGTTATTGCCTCACTCAAGAGATGCTGAGAGCACGTGTGTTTCCACAGCATGGCAAGATACGCTGGCCCAGGGGCACTTTGGTGCTGACCAGCTCACCTCTGGGTTGGGCACCAAGGTCGTTAAACTCACTAGTTCGCTGCAGCAATGCTTACTGCTGTAGCTGCTCCATTCCCATGTGAATCTAGCAGTAGGGCTTCTCTCCCGCAACTGTGTCAGCTACTTGGGTTTTTTTTTTGGCCTTGGACAATGCTCCCAGGCCTCAGTTTTGTTCCCATTTTGTAGATGGGAATAGTACCTGCTTACCTAGCAGGAATGGTGTGACGCTGCCTTTTGCTATTGCTTGCAAGATGCTGTGAGATTCTCTGGAGGAACGTGCAATACAGAAAGAAATGCAAAAAGAGGTACATCATAGGCTAAGTTTAAAAATGTTGGGTGTTTGGGTTCCACAAAGATATAAATTTGGATGAAATTTAACTGAAGTGGTAAAAACTAAATCCCTCTTAATTTTACACATGGGGGAAATTCACTTAACGTCTGATCCAGTTCCTATTATAGGGAAAGATTTCAATGGGAGTTGGACCAAACCCTTAAGTATCTCAGAGGGCTCTTGCTTTTTCTTTGTTTGTTTGTTTTGTTTTGCTGTTGTTATTATTTGTTATTCTTAAGGTATTGAGATCAAATGGCCTGTGTCATCCACAGTGCATCCGTTCGGAACACTACAATGCAATGCTGACGGTGGTCACGTTTGACATTGACTGTATTGGTTGAGTGTTTGTTACTCTGAAGTGTGTATGCTACTAAATAAATGAGACTGGAGGAAAAGATACATCCACTGTGATTTGGTAACAGAACAATAATATCTTTCTTCAAGACTTTCCTTAGAGCAGAGACAAAAAACCCTGTTGTTTTGTTTTTTCAGTGTTTCTTGTAGTTTTAGTCCTGAGCAGCTATTATTTCCTAAAACAAAACCAGTTCTAAGACACCTAGAGGCTAATGTTGGAGCTTAGTTCCAAAACCCATTAGGTACATTTGCTTTAGAACCTGATCCACACAAAGCTTGACAGCTTCCTTCCAGGTAAGCTCTGTCTCAAAGATCTCAGTTCATAGCTTACAACTTACAGTATATTAAAAAATTGTGCCTCAAAAGGCACTTGGCAGACTCAAAGACCCTGTTCCATGGGGCAGTTTTGTGTGGCAGCAGGGAGCAAGCAGTCAACCCTCCAGGAGCTGCAACCCTTCTCAACCAGAGAGAGTGTCTTCTCACCTGTGTGCAAAAAGTACTTAGCAGAGAGTCAGAAACAGATAGCCACCATTAGTGTGTCTTTATTTTGTGTTGCAAATATAGAAGTGTACACTTATCAAGCTTAAAATTGCATAGAAGCAGGCATGTCATCTACTTATGTACAGTAGTCACCCAAAAAGGTAAGTTGAGTTGGCAAGAAGTGCTGCCATGGTCAGAGGTAATGACAAATCAAACCCAATGAAAAATAAAGGAAACAGGCATGTGATGAGAGAGGAGGATGTTAGTGATGTCATGCCTAAGGGCTCTGGTCAGATCAAAAAGGGTAGGCAGCCAGGAGGGGAGAGCACGGCCATGTCGACAGGAGAAACTGTTGCAGAGCTCCACTGCTAAAGGGTCTGAGGAAGGGCGGGCCCTGGCTAACACAGCTGTGGAGATTAAAATATATTGGGGAAAACTGTACTCCCAGCAGTAGCATTTTCTCCTCTTTCAGGTAATCAGGGGGAGGGCATTGGAGGTGGAATAAGTTACACTTGCAAAAGCCCATAACTGTTTAATTAGACTTGCGATGCTTTCTTCGTGCACACCTGCCCATTGGCAAATCAGCAGAGGACTTACCTCAGGAAGAGGGTTGGTGATGTGAGAGGACACCTTAAATCTGCAGCTAAAAATTCTGTTTCTTTAAAGGGAAAATTAAGACACAAAATACTTAAGTTGAGGAGAGAAAAGCTAACAAAGAAATCAGAAAGAAGAATATCAACAATGCAAAAAGAAAGGAGAGAAAGGCAAATTGAAATCCACGTTATTATTTCATCTTTTGTTATTCAGTCCCTTTAAAATGTAGGTGTAAGGTTGGATGAACCTACATAAAGGACTACTGCTGAGCCCAGAAAAAAAAAAAAACCTAACTAACTACTATATATACACTAAAACTAAGTTGCTAACATGTTAAAAGCCAGACAACCATTAGGAAGAGCAATTTCCAATAATCCTATAAATTGACTGATTCTCCAGTGAGGAACTGTTGGAAGGCTTTTCACATGTATTACAGGACTGAGTTAACCCCAGAGCTCCTGCTCATGTTGTTCTTCTAGAAAACAAAATTGGGTTTGGGCTTTCAATTGCCAAAGTAATGTAATTTTGACACCATAGGTTCAACTCATTGATTATGAATTAAGAGTGTCTCCTTAAAAAAACAAAAAAAACCCAAAACAGTCTTCAAGTAAGTGAGTGATACATTTTGAAACTGTAGCAATTGAGCACTATGACATGTTTGTCCTATATGTCATTGTGCTTGTCATTTTTCTTTTTAGATAATACAGTCTGGACAGCATGTAGCATTTCAGCATCACAACAGGAGCAGCATTAGCATTATTTCCTCCAGGTTATTAATTAAAAACTCATTATCTGTGAGGGTTTTTAAAAGCAGTTAAGAGATCAGATGTGCACAGAAAAACTGTTACAGGTCAAAGAGTCATGGCATCTGTGCTGGCAGAAGATTATTTACCTTTAGTTCATTTGAGGGCCTCAACCCTCATTAGCAACTTAGGTAGCTAATGCAGATTCTTTTAAAATTCCTAGCTCACTCTCGCAGTGTCCATTTGGTATGTGCATGCTCTGTCTCGTTACAAGATGCTGCATCTGGCTCAGTACATCCCTGAGCTCCATGCTGTTGTAAACCAGCAAAGTACGTCTAGGAAATAAATAAGCACTACCCGCTCACTGTGCTCTTACAGCTGCCCTTCAGCACCTCCGTGTCGGTCACTCTTAGCGGTAAGATACGGGGCAGGGTGGAGTTTTAGTCTGTCTGAGTGCAGCTTTGTCTATGCTCTAAGTACCTTGATGCAGCTATTCCGTACAAACAGGTATTCACCCAAAGTGCTGGACTGAAAAACTTGCGTTTTGTTTATAAAATTAAGGCATAGCTGCAGCTGAAACTGCCTGTAGCATTGGTAACAGAACTGTGCTCTTCTCTCACGTCACTTTTCAATGGCTTACTAGTTTTGTCCTTTCTAAATTCATGAAATAAGTATGTTGAGCCAAGTGCCGCATCTGGGGAAAAGATTGGTAGCTCAAGCTGGGTAACCACAGGGGCAGCAGAGATCCTACCTGCTTCTCACCGGGATCTTAGGGTGTTTTATAGTCATTTCCCTGTGAAAAAATGAACTGTCTTGTGGCTGCTACTTTATAAAATGTCTGCAGGAAGAGCGGGTGGTATAGTTCACCTCTCATGGCTTCTGAACAAGCCGGTATTTTACTCCTCACTGCCAATGTTCCACCCGTGCCGATGGCTAAGGAGAACTGAAAGCAGAGTCATAATGGGCCTGCAACAGGATGGTCATCAGCACCAGTGCTGCGCTCAGGATAGAACCTATTACAAACAAGGGTTGGAAAGCCATCTGGAGCCACGTCCACTACAGCTGAAGTAGCATCACTACATTCTGCTGTGACCTCATCACATGCGTAGGGAGGAAGGGGCTGAGTTGCTGATGCCTGGTCACAACTGTTGAAGAATTTGATAGCTCACCTTTAGGGGAAAAAACCTACTGATGCACAAACTACAGGACTAACACAATCTGAAAGGTAAGGATGTTGAAGGTGAGCTGGTGTTATTCCAACTAGTTAAGAGTAGATAGAGTTATTCTTGACTGGCATGTTCCAGAGGTGGCCAGCTTGAACTAGGACCAAAAAACGTTAGCCTCTGCAAGAGGAAAGAATGAGAAAATTTCCTGCTAACTGGGCTTTCCTGCCACATCTAACTAACTGGGCTATAGCAATGAATGTAAGAGAGGGCAGGCAAGGAGCTAAACACGAGAGAGACCAGAGAGTTAAAGCAAAGGTGAAATGGAAAGAAGCGCATGAGGCAAGGGCAACAATCTCCCTTAGTCACCAAGACCATCAGTTCCCACACCACTCTTGGAATTTGCCCATACACAGCACGGCCGCTCTGTTCTGACCACCTGTCATTTCCCAACATGGATTTGGAATTATTTCTACACCCTAGGGGTCATTGCTGAAAAGTGGCCATCATCACCACTCAGGTCTGGAAATGGCGGTATATAAAACTGTTCATTCTAAAGCCAAAGGCCTAAAACTATAGGAAGCTTGGAACAGATACAAAGTCAGACCAACAAAGCATAAAGCTGAACTGAAAACAGATTTCACTCGAGATGGATTCACGCTCTTCACTGTGCTTTTCTGTACCACACCTCAGTAGAGTCCACCCCGAATGACGCAACAAACAGCAAGTCTGTGTGGTCAAGGCAAGCCCTCTTCTAGCCCATCTCTTTGGCCTGTATATGCAGCTGATCGCTAAGCATGAAGCTTGTGCTAGAGCACCTCTTCCCTCAGAATGGAACCGGAGTTTGAGACTGACATCTCACCATACAGCTTGATTAAACATGAAGGCAGTGTGTAATTTACCACGCTAGGTTGGCAGTGCAACATTCAGGAGTGGGACAAGGACAAAATGTTTCTGAGACTGTTAAGCTTCATCCAAACTATTTACTTTCTCAGTCTCCTTGTTTTGCAGGCTTTAACCACTAAACATCAGTTTAGACCCTAAGTAACAGAGGGAAGCCTTAGAAACAAGCTGTCTTCAAAACAAACAACTACCTTTACCAGCAAGTCTGTATGCTTGGCAGGTGAGAAGAAACAATGACCTGCTGGAACCAGAACTGTGTGTGTGTGAAGTCAAGTCATGATTTTAGCTTTCTCAGTGGCTGAGCTATTCTACCTTCCTGTGTAAAGGGCGCTGTAAGGTAGTGTTTGTATGAGGTTCCCCTTCGCTCTGCCTTTCCCTTGAATTACTTAATTTCTACCTCAGAGAAGTGCATATTAAAATGGAGAATGCCAGTGCGCCAAATGCTAGAGTTACCCAAGAACCTCAGCTTAATGCTTACCAACATAGCACAGGAAATTACTTCTGAATATTAAAGAAGTACTTACAAAAATGAAGTTCATTCCAAGTAAAGTCCACTAAAAGATAAAGACAGTCCATTTCTCATCACCCTATGCAGCTCACCCTTTCTTGAAAAACCACCTATCCCTTCCATTTCAGGAGCTGTAAGGAAAACAACACCATGAGGCAAGCAGCACATTTCCTTCACTATCTTCACTATTCAAAGGGATACTATTAGCTCCACCAACTATTTTTTTTTTTAATAGTAAATTTGTTTTCCTCTTCATTGCTTGTTTTCAAAGCACATGCTCAGAGGAGCTTCCAATTTGAGCAGTAGCTTAGTTTTCATGTTTTTCCACAGGGTCTGCTAATAAAGCAGATGCAAACGTGGCTGCTATTTATTTGCGTGCCTTACAGTGCATGAGCATCATTAGTAAGTCATCAGAACTGTAAAAAGCTCTCAGGAATATAGCAGCCTTTGCAAGTTGGTTGCTTCTGGCACAGCTTGCATTTTTGGTTTCTTCAGTCAGAAAGAAGTGCAACCTGTGTGTGTTGGTCATTATTTCCATCCGAATGCTGCTGTTGGATGGTAGGTCCATTTCTTTTCACCTGAGCAGATTGAGAAGGAGTCCTTTCATTAAGTATTGTATTCTGAATCCGAGCAGCAATGCCACTGTTCTCCACCACTAAGCTGGTTCAGTGGAACACATCTGATGGACAGAGATAGAAATGGAACTGTCTGTAACGATCTGGGGAATCCGGCAGGTAGAAGGAGGAAGCAGAACATTGCTGATGTTGAAACATCACCCATCTGAAGGAACTTAAACGGAGGAAGTCCTTCCAGACACACATATTCCCTGATCTTTGGAAGAATTGTTTCTGTTATACTGGAGTAACGTTCAGGTCATCTGACAAAGACAGACCAGAGTCCCTCTCTCTTGATGTTTTCTCTGTTTTATAAAAAGGCTTTTCATTTCTATGCAGACTGGAGCTCCTTAGCACAGCTGCTCTCACCTCTGCCAAAGCTGATGGCTGGTGGTCAGTGCTATAGCACAGGTCATCATAAGCATAATTTACATTGCCGCAGGGGAACGTCTGGAGTTTCACCAGCTCTATCCCACCGATATCCAGGTGAGGGCAGTTGCTTCGACTTGGAGATGCTGGAGATGCCCGAGAGCTAGAAGAACTGCAGTTCCCATCTAAGCCTGAATCTTCCCGTTCTGGAGTTGCTTGAAGCTTGGAGCTGGGGCTGAAGTGACAGATGTTCTCTAGCACCCATGATCCATAGGTTGGGTTCCAAAGATTTTTTGTTTTGTTTTTAAGTCTGTGGGTTGGTGGATTGCTGAGCTCCAACTTCTGGTTTGAGGTCTGCTGGAACCAGGACCTGGTGTTGAAATCGCTGAGGCATGGCAGGCTGGGCCCTCGAGCAGTCTGGTTGCTCAGGTTCTCCACCAGTAACTCTTGTGGATGTTGTACAAGTTTGTGCCCAGCATGGTGGGAGTCCAGTGTTTTAGGCGTTGTCTGTGGTGTGAGAGAAGGGCTTACCAACAGGGGCACTATCCCACTGGAAAGGTTTGGGCGCATGACCGTACTCCCTTCATCCTCTGGTGCAGGGCTACACTCCACGGGCAGCTCAGTGTTGATGACATCAGGGTCCTGAGAAAGAGAGACAAGAATCCATTGCACCCTGAGCACCTCCAGGGCCACTGTCACACCTGCATTTTAAGACAAGTGGCTATGAGAGCTAAAAAAACCTTGGCAGAAGCTCGTATCAGGTTTGGGCAATATTCCTGCACATTGTACGAGGTGCCATGTGCCATCTGATATCGCATGCTGTTAGGACTTGGAAAAATACTCTCATTTATGTGGTTCCTCTGAGCAGAGGCTGTGCTTTATGGAAATCAGGGGCTAAGCTGGGAGTCACTAGGATATAATCTCTCCCTGAGGAGGTTGGATCCAGGCCTGTAGCTGTAAAATGCTACCAAATGGTGAACTCACCGTGCCATCTCACTCCCCTGCTCCACTCCATATCAATTCAGCTGTGCCTTTCGAGCAACATTAGGCAAGGTCAGAATATGGACCTTGAAAGAGAGTCTAAGTACCTTTACATCACAAAATGAAGGACATTTTGCTACTGAACAAGCTGAGAGCTGAAAGCATCCACTTGCACAGGAACAGTACAGTCTCATTTTGGCTGGACTGAAGATGGGAGAGTGAGGATGGATACTGCAAAACCCAAATGAAAATAGCAGTTGAGCCAACAGCACCACCACAATTGGGAAAGTAATTAGATCCGTCTGTCAGGACTCTTAACTGTTTTTGGACACTAAAGCTAGTGCCTTTGGATAGTTGGCAATCCACGGATTATCATCCACCTGGATACCAAAGACCAATACCTGTGTGCAATATTTGATTCTTTCCAGGATGGTGGAGAAGTTTGGCCGATACTCTGGGCTGTGCTGCCAGCACTGTGTCATGATCCGGTACCTTAAATAAGTTTTAAAAAAAGTATCAATCAAGAAATATAATTATGTAATGAAATTACGTAATATAATTATATAAAATATGTTTCAGCATGAAGTGATGAGTCCAGAGGAACTGCACTTGATACATGGCCAAAAGGAGGAGAGCAAAAGTCATTTCTGCACCCTTGGATCCTGAGCCCCATCAGAGGACCACTACTTAAAGCAAAACCTGTAGTGCTAGGCTGTATACAAGAGGCAGTGGCTCAAGAGACATCCAATAACACCCACCTAACACCAGGGGCTATCACCATTCTAAAGGTGTCTAGTTGTCTTTCTTTGTCTAACCTGTTTGATACTCACTATCCGTTGCCTTGTGGGAGTCAGGAATACTTACACTGGCCCTGGACAGTTCTTCGGTGGATCCATTCTTCCACCACTGGTGACAAATTCCAGCACTTCCTGATTGGTTTTGCAAGGGTAGGGCATGTAGCCTAGAGAGAAAATCTCCCAAAGCAGCACACCAAAGGACCTGTGTCAGAAACCAGCCAACAATACCAATTAGGTTTCATTTGTACTCCACAAACCTGGCACGAAGCTGCGTAGGTACCACCACAGCAACAACCTTTCGAAGCTGTAGGCCAATCACAGTAATGTGCAATTAGCATGATTATGAGTCAACTTCCATATAGAAAAACCTAGTCAATTAAAACCTCTGCTCAAGCTCTGAAAGCAGCTTTGCAGAGGTTTCAAAATACATGAATAAGTCTGAAGTTGTTCTTTCTGTTGCATTTGTTATTTCTAGCGCAGGAAATGCCAGAGCACCCTTTGCTAAGTATGGTCTAACTGAAAAGAACTGTTAGATCTGGCATGGAGATTCCTGCCTTACTTGGGAAGACTCGAGATGTTTGAACCACTGTATGAGAACAGGATGCTCAAGAGTAAAATCAAGCAAGAGACATCCAGTGAAATTGAAAGGCAGCAGCATTTACTTTTTGTTACGATACGGCTGCTCTCCTTTTTTACATCCGCGGGTCAGTTAGGCAGTGCCACTGACAGTAGCGTATGACTTACACCCAGGGGAGTCGAGAGGGTTCTGCCAGGACTTCAGCAGGGCCAGAATTTTAAGAGTCAGTATTTGCTGCAAAGGTGGAAGAAATTTCCAGTACATGCATGTTACTTACAGTAGCCCATTACAGGAACTGTAGCACATTCCTTCAAAATATTTAGTACTGGCTGCTCACAGTGAGGCGCTGATAAGCAATCCCTTGTCTTCCGGCATCACTAACAACTTCAGGAAACTGGGTTAGTGGGGCATTTGAGGGAATGTGTCAGTACAGTTACTGAAGAATCTACTGTACAGGGAGAGAGGCGTTCATAAGCAACTGGAAAGCTTCCATCTCCCAGCACCTGTGCTACTGTTGAGGGGGTACTTATTTTAAAGAAAGATCAAGTCACATGAGGAATCAAAATATAAATACTGTTTCCTCAGAAACCAGCAAGGACTTCTGATTGAATCTGCTGTCATTTTATATACAACGGAAAAAAATCCAAAAGAGTAACCCTGGCTGGTACAGAGAGTAATTTTCAGGACACAGAAGCAGGCCTCGTCACTGATAGAAACCTGAGCAACAGATACTGAGGGTTAAGGGAAGTGTCTGATGGTATTTGTCTGTATTTTTAACTGAGACTTTCTGGGAATCCAAACTACTTTCTCTTTTCACTTCTTAAATCCCTTTATATGACACTCTACATTTATGTATAGCAAATTTTTATTACCTCTATTTACATCAGATTTTTAAATTCTTATTCAGAATTCTTTAGCTGTACTTCTGCTGAATGCAGAGGGAAGACGTTAATATTTTTCTGGGAAATTCTGACATTTTTAAGGTTCCTGCTGAGCAGACATTTTCTTCTTGAGCAGTACATTTCTTGACCCTTATCTCTGAGTAGCAGAAGTGATTAAAAGACATTTGTTACCAAGTATCAGTCTTGGAGGTGAAAATGCCCTCTAGAAAAGCTTCTGGTGGCATCCACTTGACAGGAAGCATGGCTCTTCCTCCCTTGCGGTAGTAACTTGCTCTGGGTAAGATAAAATGCATGGAGAACGTCACACAGTCTGAAAGGGCTCAGATATAGGAAAGATCTTATCACCACAGCAACAGCAGCTGGGGACTGCATGCAGCAACGGGGGCCAAGTGAGAAAAAGGAAAAGTCACCAACACAAACAGTGCATTGGAGCAGTATTTTATACCTCCTTTGCGACTGCGATGGAAACTGAGGATGTTGTAGTTGCCCAGCTGAAGTCATAAAATTTGCCAATGCTTCGCACAGGGTACTGATGCACCAAGTCTTGACATCATAAATTGAGAATTATGGTTGTTTTTTTTTTTTTTTAATTGAAAATTATTTATTATTAACTAGCTAATACATTTGCCTATGCTTGGTTTACTGTCCACAGGTGTTTGCAGTGTTCCCTGGGGCTCAGTCTGGAATAAAAACAGTTGAAGTGCATTGCCTAGTAGGCATAGATGTGTTCATTTACAGTCTCAGACACATAATGGATGATTCCACTGGTTCAGATTCCATGAGACAGTTCAAACTGGTCAAAATGATACAGATTACTGAGTTATTCACAGGAGTGAAATGGCCTTTCACTTACCTGTAAATATCCCTGGCCATCCCAAAGTCACCAATCTTGGCTATTCGTCCTGCTCCGGTGCAGGTCAAAAGGCAATTTCTTGCAGCTATATCTCTTTAAAATAATAATAAATTATTAATTCTAATTCTAACATTTAAGTAGCTAAAGGAATAAAGAAAGAATATTAGACCCAGTCCTGCAAGTCTTAGTTGAGTCATCTTTACACAAATGAGAAAAGCCTCATTAAAGATTAGAAATAATGCCAGCTACATTATCATTTTTATTAACCACAATTCTTAAACTGCATTTAGATTACATTTTCTACCCAGCATTTTCCAAGCATTCCTCATTCCCATTTCCTTTCACTAAGGCAGAAGGGTCAGACCAGGTATCAGACCAGGGATAGATCCAACCTCTTTTGCTTCAACCAGATTATGACAGATTTCTTTCCTGTTGTTTTTTTTTTTTTTTTTTTTTTAAATCAGCAGTGTCTCCATCAGTTACAGATGTGATGTTATTGGGTAGTCTTAGTAAACTGCTTGAAAAGTCAATGTAGGACCAGATTTGGTAAACTGTTGCTTTGTGCTTCCGGATATCTCCCAGTGAACCAAGCAAAGCTACATATGGGAGCAGCTCTTTGCCGGGTGCAGGTTTAGCTTGTGACAGTGATGCAGTGATGACTGCATGGCCAAGACTAAAAGATCTGTGTTCGCTTTAAATATGCATTCTGAAAAGGAATTCATTAAAAATCATAGCACTGTGAGGGTCCTGTTGACTGCCAAAAAAAACGAGCTCCTTGAACAAGTCATATGTTTCTTCCCACTGCCAGCCTTGAAAAATCCCACAGGATTTGGAAGTCAAGCTCAGCTTTCTCTTCCATCATCAGCTGTGACTCCTAGATGAAAAGACCTGCCCTTAGTGACACCTCCACCACCCCACGACACTACCTTTTCCCCCTAGGATACCTGTTACGATAACCTTCTTCCCTTCCCCACCCACCCTAAGTACTACTGATCCCACTAACAAATACTAATACAGAACCTGAATGAAATTCCTTCTGTACTGATTTCCTGAATTGTTGGCTAAAACAAAATGAGTCCATTCCCAGGTTGTTTATACTAGAAATCTAACAGCGCAAAAAGTGACCCAGAGAGTTTTTTTAAAAGTGATATGCTGCTGTTAAAAGCCAAGCACTAGTTTCTTCCATTTCTTTCCTGAAATGGAGACTGGTCTTGAGCAATGACAGCTGGCCTGTCCATTTGTTGACATAGATGTCAGAAGCTTTATGTGATGACTGCTGGGCTCAGTGACATATGATAAGAAAACCAGGGAACATCTACCTGGCAGGAGAAATGAAAATTGGTTTTATAAAATGCTTGTGGAAAAAAAATTCTGTTGAGTTTCTATTGGACTTCTTGCAGCAGAAGAAAAAATTGGCCCTTATCATAAATTCGATAGATGAGGGTGGGTGGAAGCTGATGAAGGATACTACTATTACAGTAAGGATTTTTAGAAAAATAATGCTGTAGCAACAAACTCTGAGTTTTCCAATTAGAATACTGATCCTCTCATGTATTTAAGAGACCCAAGAGTTAAAACTTGTTGCATGCTCTTACTGCTCTTTCTTAATGACAGAAAACTCTAATCCTTTTTTTTCAAAGGAACTTATTTATTGTTCCAATATAAAGGAGAATGAAAATTGTCTCAAATGCTCTAACCATAAAGCCATAACATATCTCAATCTCATGGCTTTTTGCTCCAATTGCTGCTTGACACTTGTTTCCCTCAGTTTCTCCAGTCTCTACTCACTCGTGCCTAGCTCTGCCTCTTTGCTCTGTGTAATGTCGTGTGTACGTACGTACATGTGCTTGCCCACGTGAATCAGTTGTCTACTTGCGTAACTCCAAGCTGCGTATCGTATTAGTCAGAGCCTGTGTGACCCTCTTGTGTGCAGGCCTCTTCCTCCCTTTACACACAAGGGCTGAACCCAGCATGGAGTTCATACTTGGGAAGGAATTCAGCTGCACGCTATGCCTGGGAACACTATGAGCTGAAACAGCTCTTTATCAGAAGCAAAGGAACCCAATATCCAACTGGGAATTTTAAAAGGCTACCTATAATAACCTTTCCCTCTTCTATAATATCTCATTCTTATTTGAAACCTGCCATATTACAATTTTTTGCTCTACAAAAGAGGAAAAAGAGGTGCGAACAGACAAATATGGGCTGCCCAAGACCATGCAGCAGGTCAGCTGCTGAGCTGGAAAGGAAGCCCTAGAGTTGTGTTTTTACCTCTTGTTACCCCTGTTCTACCCTTCTCCAGTCAATGGCTCAAATACGATGGGCTGTCCTGTGCTGCTGGGATAGGGAAAGCATTACAAGACAGGCAGATCAGAAAAAAAAAAAAAAGAGAAACGATACCTCATTATTTTATAAGCTAACACAGAGAGACACTACCATCTAGTGGACTATGAGGCTAATCTCAAATGTGTCTACACTGTCGGCGCCTGAAAATTAGCACTTGAAAAGGTTCACTGGGAACAGAAGATTCCTTTCTCCCCAGCAGTGCAAAGAGCAGTGCAGAGCCTAACTCCTACCAAAAACCAGTGAGACCAGCCCGGACATCGAAGCACAGGCCTGTATTGGTAGAAGCAAGCTCTGTCTGCCCCCTGGAGATTGGTTCTGTCTAATCCACTGCAAATAGAAACTGGGTGAGACTCTCACACCTCGAGATACAGCAGAAGGGACCGTTTCTCCTCACCTGTGGATGAAATGATTCTCTTCCAGATATTTACAGCCACAGGCAATATCCCTAGCTATGTTCAGCAGGTCCTGCATTGTTAGCGTGGATGGCTGATTCTGGAAAAGGACACACAAAAAATGGTAAGGGAAGAATGGTGGAGTGGAAAAATATAGTTCAGGCAAGGGATAATCAGAGAGGAGCAGAAGAAGGGAAAGGAAGAGACATATGTAGGGGATGGGGGAAGGGTTAAACGAGTCAGGAGCAGCGAGGAACATAAGCAGATGAAAGTAAAGAGATGGAAAATGAGTAAACTCTTATTTAAGCCAAAAAAAAATGTTCAGAAGATTTCACTTCTCCTGAGCACAGTGAATGAGTGCAAGCTGGAGAGGATTCATGGCCTGGCATGAATGCCCTAGTAAAGGGAGTGGGAACTATTCCCTACTGGTTTTGGATTTTGTGAAGTCAAACGACAAGCAGGTTTAAAAGGTGAGATGGGAGAGAAAAACCCCCACCCACTTTTAAAGAGTGAGTTAATAAATTAACAACAGAAATTAGCGCATGAGCTCAGAGAGAGAGCAAAGATGCACAAGTGCACATCTCTGCACCAGTCAGCATTCATCAATTTATCCATTCTTGTGGAGGACAAAGATTACCCTCAGGAGCAGTTTGCAAAAAAAAGAGATGCTGTACCCCAGGACTCCAGGACTGCTACTAACCCTTCACCATCTGCACTTCCCTAAGAACAATAAAGAAGTCTTTCTCCAGGAGCCTGGCTTATTTTCATCCCATCATTTATTTCCCCATAGGGAAATTTCACCGGTATTTCTGCAGGAACTGTACTGCTCTTGGGAAGGGTAGAGGAGAAATTACTACAGTGCTGATCAAAAGCCCGAGAGATATCAAATAAATTGTTCATTTTATGGCTGCTTTTGTTTCTGAATGCTGTTATCACTGTAATTTTTCATGCTCAAACCACATAACATACACTACAGCCATTGCGCACTATTTTTATTGGCTAGGTAAATTATTGTACAAAGCTCTTGGACATCTGCCAGGGAGAATTATTATAGTTATAAACTAAGCATTTCTGGAGAGGAAATGAAGAGCAAGGAGGAGAAATAGAACGGCAGACTTCCAGACCTTATCTCTGCCCTGGGATTCCTCTGTCAGAAGGCTGTGATGGACACGCATTTTCTCTGCAGCCAGGGAAACTTGTGAAATACATGAATGCTAGGGCTAGTTCTGTTTTTGGAAAAGGTGTACAGGGACTTTTTATTTTTTTGAGTACTAAGGGGTCTTCAGCTATCGTATTTGTTATCTGCTAGCCTACCAACTAATGCAGCAGCAGGTTTGTTTTCACATGATATTTAAAAAATAACTGTTCTTTACATTACAAGTATACATAATATTAAAATAAAATTATTTCTTATTCTCTGCTGCCCACAGACTTCACCTACTCAGAGAATATGTACCACTTTCATTACAAATGCCAAAAATAAAGATATAAAAACTCCTCTGTCTGAGTGCTGTTATACCACTCTAAGTGCATGTAATTAGTATATTTACTCCTCTATGAGGAAGAAATTAAGGTCAATCTTTTAGCAATATGTTAATACTAGGAGTATACAACATATTAATAGTAGGAGTATGCACAGATGAAGTCATATTGTCATAACTATTCGGGGTGTATCTGTGTGTGAAGGAGAAGCTGTGCGACTGCATTATGTGGTGTAGGAGTACACGAGGCACCAGTCAGCCTCCTCCTGCCCCTGCAGGCAGCCAGCACAGGCACCTCAACACAACAAGAAATAATGTCGAATCAGGCCCAACACTTTTTTTTTTTTTTAAGTCTCTGCTCAAACAGAGATATACACTTATTTAACAGAGGTGCCTGGGATTGCACTGTTAAGAAGCAAGAACACATATCTGGAATGAGCTGTTCATTATAAGAACATAATGGCTCAATGTCCAGGTGGAGGTTGGGGACAAGTGGTGTCCCACAAGGGTCTGTATTGGGACCAGTACTGTTTAACATCTTCATCAATTATACAGACAGTGGGATCGAGTGCACCCTCAGCAAGTTTGTAGACAACACTAAGCTGTGTGGTGCGGTCGACACATCTGAGGGATGGGACGCAATCCAGAGGGACCTGGACAAGCTCAAGAAGTGGGCCCATGCAAAACTCATGAGGTGCAATAAGACCAAGTGCAAGGTCCTGCACCTGGGTCAGGGCAACCCTGGTGTCAATACAGGCTGGGGGATGAAGGCATTGAGTGCAGCCCTGCAGAGAAAGACTTGGGGGTACTGGTGAATAGAAAGCGGGACATGAGCTGTCAATGTGTGCTCACAGCCCAGAAGGCAAACTGTAGCCTGGGCTGCATCAAAAGAAGTGTGGCCAGCAGGTCAAGGGAGGTGATTCTCCCCCTCTACTCTGCTCTTGTGAGACTCCACCTGCAGTACTGCATCCAGCTCTGGAGCCCCCAGCATAAGAAGGTTGTGGATCTGTTGGTGCAAGTCCAGAGGAGGCCACAAAGATGATCAGAGGGCTGGAGCACCTCTCCTATGAGGTCAGGCTGAAAGACTCGGGGCTGTTTACCCTGGAGAAGAGAAGGCTCTGGGGAGAACTTATAGCGGCTTTCCAGTACTTAAAGGGGGCATATAAGAAAGATAGGGGCAAACTTTTTAGCAGGGCCTGTAGCAATAGGACAAGGGGTAATGGTTTTAAATTAAAAGAGGGTGGATTTAGATTAGACATAGGGAAGAATCTTTTACAATAAGGGTGGTGGAACACTGGCACAGGTTGCCCAGAGAGGTGGTGGATGCCCCATCCCTGGAAACATTCAAGGTCAGGTTGGACGGGGCTCTGAGTAACCGGATCTGGTTGGAGATGTCCCTGCTCCTTGCAGGGGGCTTGGAATAGATGACCTTTACAGGTCCCTTCCAACCCAAACCATTCTATGATTCTATGAACACTGAAACCAATTAATTCCAAATATTCACTGTACTTGGTTGGCATCGCTATAGTACTAGAAACCACAGATAATTTGCAAAAATCCTCATGACAGCTTTTTATAAAGGTGGAGTTTCTTAAACAAAAATATTTGACTTGACAAGTTCATTTGCATTGATTTCAATTCCTGACCAGTGCTACATGAAGGCTCAGCTCTGCAGTCAGTATAAATCCGTGCACCTCCCTATGGTGCTGATGCACACCTGCTGAGGACCTAGTGCTACAAATTCCCATTACCACATATCAGTGTTATAACTTCAGCTCCTCACACACCATCACAGTGCACAGAAAATGGGGCAGACACTGAGGAAAGAAAGCCCCTTAATCTGTAGTCCAGTTGATGGAGAACTCTGAAATGGCAGGACAGGATTTTACTCTTTCCTCCTCGTTTACTAACAGACTGGAGTTCTGGCACTGCGTTAATTTTCTCTCACTGATATCTGCTTACGTCAAGTCAACAGAACAGACATGTATCCAGAAGTTTGTAGGAGCTGGGACACATAGCCCTGCTTGGCTTCAGTGCCTTTACCCAGCTTATAAAAATTATAAGAACAGTTGTACTGAAATCAAACACAAGCCTAGCAGGGAAGTTGTCTCACCACCCTGGGTCGATTCTGCCGAAGAAAGCTCTTCATATCTCCTCCAGCCATGAGCTCAAGCAGAATGAAGCGAGGCAGCGTCTGCAGGCTAACACCGATGCACTGCACGATATTTTGGTGATTGAACTTACTGAAAGCCAAGATCACAGCAACATGGAAGAGAAAGACAGTGTTAGTACCTGGCCAACATCCATCACACACATTGCGCCTTGAGCTTTGACAACCTGGATTGATGCAAATCCTGATGCAGTGCAAGTTATCAAACAAATTCCTACTTCAGCCATATTAAAATGTCTCTCTGATTATGAGAGCCCCAAAATTAGGGTTATGTCTGGCTTTGCGCATGAAAAGCCTTCAACAGAAGGTATGAAAAGCTGAAAGTAAAGCAGAGCCTTCTGTCTGTGAAGAGAGACTTTAATGGACACATTGACTGAAAAATGGGGCAACATGAGATGGAAAAGAAAGTGAAGCACTTTGAATATGCAAATACTATTGGCATTGGTGAAACAAAATCCTGGCCAGTGGGGATTGTAATTCAGCACTGGTTATTTTAAATACCCTGTTGTCTAGTTTGGTGGACTCAGTTCAGTATCTAGTCTGCTAAAGAGGGGCTCAGCTAATACCTACTGCAGGAGCTGCTTATGTGATGGCTTTCTGCCCCTTACAAAAGAAAGCTGAGACTGTTAAAAGAAGCTCAGAAGACTGTTAAAAGTTGGACTCGGTCCTTAGAAAGCAGCATCTTCCCTTGGATAGTGATTACCTGGATAATACAGGAATTAAAAATGGAAAGGAAGTTGAAGAAGAGAAAGAGTCACGTGCTACTAACTGAATCAAAGCACTCTGTAATTGATTGAAATTGCTCTTTAAAAAATCATACATCAGTGTTACCTCATGTTCAGCTGTCAAAGTTCTTTCAAACTTTAGGAAGCAGTGCTATGTCCTGAGATTCATGCTCTAATAGCAGAAAAACAGCATCTAGGTATGAGGTGGGCCAGACAACGAGAAGAGGAACTCCATGTCGCACAAATTAAAAAATGCATACATTCTGATCACTTACAATCCACCCTGACTATACTATTACTTTAAGCTTATGGATTTGGGTTAATAAAGTAAATTCCAAGATTGGAATACTTAAAGCACAGGTGGTAATAGGAATGGCTCTCTGTTATCTCTCCAGGCAGGTTTTATAGATCTCATCATTCACTGTCAGAGGGTCGTGCAGATGAGACCTTACAAAGGTTCTGTCAAGCTTGCAAATACCTCAAAAGCCAGAACACATTTAAGACAAGTGGCCACTCTGGGAGAATGGCTGTGTTCCATCTGTGCAAGCTACACATGTAGAGCCATATTCACTACCTTATCCCTACAGAGGTTTCAGAGTGTCTCACTCAGCTATTTTTGTGCAAAGAAAGGGTAAAAGCCCGGGACCTTCACTGCAAAAATCAGTTACTTGTGGCAAACAGTTTTATAGCTAGAAAAAGCAAAAAGGCTGCATGTATGCTTAGCTACTGCCCGAAAGCCACAACAGGAAAAGTTTTCCACACTTTCTCCTTTTTCAGCTGCCAAATCTGCTCTTATAAAAACTCTTGCTTTTTTATCCAAGAGATAATAGAGTTTAAGCCTTAGAACCCAAGCCTAAAAATGTACTTCCCTGGCACAAAGCCTGTGTTGTACCACCTTGGTGCTGGTCTTGCAGAGGCTGAACTGAGTCAATGCACAGGTGGCTCTAATCTTTAGCTTTCCTATTGCCTTCCATTTCATCATTGAAAATTTGTTCTAGCGAGGGCTTTGGGACGTGATTTATACTTAATAAAAGGGCAATGGAATTCTTTGAAAAGGAAAACTTTTCAAACACAGAACATGTTTGTATAAAAATGTTGTGCCTTTTTACTCCTCTGAACATGACCAGCAGAACCAACTAGCAGAATTTTTTGTTGAGATATTGTATTGGTTTTGGGTGGGATAGAGTTAATTTTCTTCATAGTAGCTCAGACAGTGCTATGTTTGGATTAGTGATCAAAACAGTGTTAATAGCACATTGATATTTTAGGTATTGCTGAGCAGTGCTTACACAGCCTTAAGGCTTTTCACACCACCCACCAGCAGGCAGGCTGTGGTGCACAAGAACCGGGAGGGGACACAGCTGGACAGCTGACCCCAAGTGACAGCTGATCCCAAAGGATATCCTACACTATACGACATCACGCTCAGCAATAAAAGCTGGGGGAAGAAGGAGGAAGGGAGGGTCATTTGGAGTTTGGCATTTGTCCTCCCAAGTAACTGTTACATGTGATGGAGCCCTGCTTTCCTGGAAATGGTTGAACACTTGTCTGATGATGGGAAGTAGCGAATGAATTCTTTATGTTGCTCTGCTTATATGCTCAGCTTTTGCTTTGCCTATTATCCTGTCTTTATCTCAACTCATGACTTTTCTTAATCTTGCTCTCCTGATTCTCTTCCCCATCCCACTGCTGCGTAGGGCTGAGCTGCCTACAGGTATTAAACCACAACAGATGTGCAATAAAAGAACTTCAGTTACTTTGCTTAAGACAAACAAGTAGCTGAAACAAGTAAGTTGTATGCTACTAAATTGCCATCTGGTGGAAAATAAGGTTGCATTTTTTTTCCGACCGCAAGCAAGTGGATTAATAATTCTTATTACCTGCATTACTCCTTTCCCCCCCACCCATCATCAGTGTAAAAATCTTAAACTATACCTGATAATCAATGCTTCCATCAGGAAATCCATTTCATCCTGCTCAGAGCAGACTTCTGGCAGGGTCTGTTGAGAGATAAAGACAGTGAGGACCATCCCACCAAAGAACTGAGAACATTTAGGTGATCACCAAAGAAAAAATTAAAAAATAAATAATAAAAATAAGAACACACATGTATATGTGGATGACTTCAGGAACTTATGAGGAGGGCCTTATCTTCTCAGTGCCTAGTTTATTGGATTGCATGTGACCAACTTGGTAGTTAAAGTCAGAACAGGAAACTGGTGATCTACTTGGAGATTTTTTTTGTGTGCAGTTAACTATACGCAGTGTTCTGGAGCAAAATAGCTTCAGGTATGCATCAAGAAAGGCATTAGCTGTGGAATTACAGAACTATGAAGCACTTTAAAATGCCAAGTGTTAATTTATTCTCCCTTTTCTATATGTGCACATTGCAGCACATGCTTCCATGCCATATAACACATACAGTCACATGATTTAAATAACTGTGTCATGTGGCCTTACAGCTTTCTCTCCTGCCAGCAGATTTGGACAGCATCTGCCACTGATAAACATGAACTGAGAGCGCAGGCAGCAGCAGAAGCAACACCTGCTCCTCTGCCCACTGTTTCAAAATTACGGGATGGTTTGGCCACAGCTTTCTGTAGTGCCCACTGCCAAACTGCACACAGAGAGGTGGGATGTTTACTGCTCAGCGTGGTGAGGCTGGCATGGAAACAGTTCTTGTCATCAGCAGTGTGGGATACAGAAGACAGGGTTGCATTTTGCCATCTCAAGTGATTGCTTCACGCAGAATAGATCATCAGTGCAGATGATCTATTAAATTGGTGGAATACTCACAAACAATATGTGGAGTATGTTGCAAATACATTTTAAAATTTATTCCTAGCCTGCACCTGCTGCTTCTGCAAAGTCAGATCAGGACGGATACACTCCATCAAAGAGCAAGGTGAGCACAACCACAGTTTGGGTCCCTTGGACACCCTACCAGTTTCCAGCCAGGGAGAAAAGCAGCCTTTTGATGATGTTCAGGGAGTCCACTTTACAGGGAATGGGTTGAACAAATGGGCAAGTGGGCAGACAGAGCCCTAACAAGTAACCATCATTGCAAAACTGCTGGCTTCCTCACTGGATAATCACAACCAAACAACATGCTGATCTCCTTCTGTTTGCCACTGTGCCACGGTGCTTCCTCCAGTCTGGACTGTGAAACTAGGTTGAGCTGTTACAACTACTTGCTAGTGCCTGCTCCAGGTTTTCATGCACATTCGTTCAGTGGCACAAGGAAGTTCTTTCAAAAAAATGCCATAATGCATAATCCTTTCATTTTTTTCTTCTTTTTTTTTAAAAGAGGGATTTGAAAGACAGGACAAATAGCAATAGAAATCCTTTTTATTAACGAAATTTATGTTTTGAGCTGAACTCATAGAAGTGGGTTTGGTTCTCTGAGTCACAAGCTTATAAAAGAACAAAAGCAGGCTATGAACATCCTTAAATTTAGGGCTGAATTCCTGACAAATCCTGAGGCAAGAACAGTGATTTAACAGAAAACCAGCCTGTTATCTCTTGCCATTAATGATATGGAAATTAGCACAATATCCCAATATATATTCACAGCAGCATATTTAACACTGCAATACCTGAAAGTTTTACATGTGTAGACAGATACTACTCTCAGTATAAAGGAAATGTAATTGGAAAGCAATACAAATTTTTAAATATGGTAATATAATGTGAAAAACTTAGAAGAAAGCACTCAAAGGCACTGAAATGCAGAAGTAATAATATATAAGCATTGCTATAGATGTTTACTGTTTGCTGTCACATAAATGCTTCATACTAATATTTGCCAGGGCTTTATTTTCTTTATACAAAATTTAGAAATCCCTTTCTAGTCTGCAATGCCTCCAAAATTAAGTTTCTTCTTTTCTTGGCTACTCAGATCTATAAAAATCACTGTGGCAGAAAAGTCATTGTGGCAGATTCTCTGCCGGGGTGAACTGATGGTTCTGTGTTGATTTCATGGGAGCTATATTTATTGATGTTGACAGATAATTTGTTATTTATTTTAACTAACTGTATTATGCAGTCTCCAGGTGACTAATTCATACAACTTCCCATCTGAGGGCTCTGATTCTATCTCTCCTGACCAATAGGAATGGAGCTTACAAAAGAGATTGCCCTTTTTAGATTCTCTTTCTAGGCAGATCACAACTTACAGCCATTAGGCACACAGCAAACAAAGCAGATGCTTTACTTTCAACCTGCTGCAAGTGCCATTTAGCTTAAAAATCAAAGTTACTAATTCATTTCTAATTCATGCACATGTCATTATACATGTGATGAACATGAATTTCCAACTGGAATTTTAATAAGATAATATGTCTCTTATGGGTAATTATTATTGTATAAGAAATTTGTGGATACTGACCTTGATAGCCACTTGAAGAGGGCTGGGATGCCCTGCAATGCCTACCACCGTTCCCTCGTAAACCTCACCAAAGGCACCATGTCCTAGTGCTCTGGAATGAAAAAAAGAGAGAACAGACGTTACTATGCCCCTCGATCCAGCATTAGCCAAGCTCTTCTCTTCATCCAGTCCAAGAATAGGAATGGAATCTGCTGTAAGAGATGGAATCAACAACGTTTTGTTTTCATCTCAAAGCCTCTGAAAATAACTTCTCAGTATTTTCTGTCACTGTCACTAAAGCAGAGAAGTTAGATCCTTAATGGTTCTGAACAAATAAAGCACCCTGCTAGGGCTCTAACACCAAGTGTTGCAATAGCAAGAAAAAACTGGAGAACAATTTAATAAGGTAGCTGCAAGCTGATGTCTTCAGGAGATGGTATCAGGCAGCACATAAGGATGATCAAGTTTTTCCTTCTAAAATTTATATAACTTCGATCAATATCATCTGGATGGTATGGAGCTGAAGAGTAACCTAGTATGTATTTCCTTGTGACACAAAATGCTGAAAAAGAAATACTGCTACAGATTTTGAAGGGAGTTACTGCCAGGTGGCAGTGTACTCCAGGACATCATAGAAAAACACAGAGGTGAACTACCCTATGCTTTGCGTGGGAACATGGAACGGGAGATTAATGAACTCATTCCTCTGTTTGAGAACTTTATGGAAACAAAATATCTTTGAGAACACAGTGTCACATCTCTCATATTTTGGCTGGCTTGGACTAGGTGCTTTCCAGTTAGTCAAACAGGTGGCTCTTGTCCTGGATACTCGATGATGACTAAAACAGCATGCGAGCCCTACCTCTGCCTTTGCTTCAGGCTGCTTTTCCTGTCCTGTGCCAGAGAGCAACCCCTGCTGCAAGCCTTACCGAAGCAGAGAGATGTTCTTCCGTGGGATCTCCTTCAGCTCGCTCAGAGTGGCGGCTTTCCCTGCAAAGCAGTAGTTGGGGTTGTAATCTGTCATGATGGCTGATGTGCGGATTTTGCTCAGTTTATATTCTGGGCTCTGCAGTCGTGCTCTGGCTCCTTCTAGCTGCTGCTTCTTAAGATGATAAACTGGGGATGGAGAAACACAAAAATGCACAAGATCAACCCCTGGAGAAAAAATGTTGGCCACACAGAACAGAAAGAAAATGATTCCATAA
Source organism: Tetrax tetrax (assembly GCA_009806455.1). NCBI lineage: Eukaryota > Metazoa > Chordata > Aves > Otidiformes > Otididae > Tetrax > Tetrax tetrax. Next base: position 143,671 of record WHYT01016788.1, read on the forward strand.
TTATAAATGCTCAAGAAGTATCTTTAGCTCACCAGTATCACGCTCTTCTCCGTGCTCTGTAGTGATTTAATACTGGATATGCAGTCTTACTCCTGCAGAGTCCTAATCACCCGAGAGCAACTTAGGTTTCTTCTGCTTCTTTGTACATTGGCTGAGCAAAGGCTGCTCCACAACTCACCTTGCTGGCATCAAGTCCCAAAAAGCATATCATCTCCCTGAATTAATTATATGTTTAATTACTTATAGGCTGTCACTCCAGCCTATATACCAGTGGCTGATAAAGAAATGCCTGCTAAGAGGGCTTTCCAAGCTCTTTTCTCTGTAGCAAATACCAGAATAGAGCAGCTCTTGCCCTTTGGGATTATGCTTGTGCCTAACTGTGAGGCAGTGATGTTTCCTATGACTTCTTTCTCCCCGTCCTTCTCATCCATGTGGGAGACCACAACACTCTGACTCCAAGTATTAAAAGTAATAGCATGTGCTTAGATAGTCTCCTTTTGTCTAACTAAACTGGGAAAAGCCAAGCCAAAGGGTGATAAGGAATACATGTTTCTTACTGATAGATAGGCTGCCACAAGTGAGGATCATTCCAAGCACCACAATCACAGCCACCACAGCTAGGAGGAGTGGGAGAGGAAGGTGTCTCTCCAAGATAGGACTCTGGGGCACTGGAAAAAGAGAAATTAGAAGTGCATTATTCAGAAAACAACCAGAGCTGCTGTAAAGCATCCTTCTCAAGGTTGCTCCTATTTCAGAAAGCAATACAGAGATCATGGCCAGACCGCCTTCTAAAAGTTACAGTAAATCCCTCTACAGCCCTGAAGGTTGAAAAACTAACTCAATAATTTTAAAAACACTGTGAAGATAGAAAACTAACTGATAAAATATAGACTGCTTATCCAGTCTTCAGATTTTATTAATGGATAACACCACTGCTCCCAGGTTGAAACTTGATGCTTTGGTGTTGTGTCAGGAAACAACAGTGAATATCAGGCATCAGCTGAACAGTGGGCACAGTGGAAAACTACCGTGGAAGGAAGTAATTTGTGGCTTAGATAACTCAGCAGCAGGCATTATATTATACCGGAGAGGTATTTATGCTTAACTATCTGATACACTGTGCCCATTCAGGAAGTTTACACTGTTTCTTTACAGATATTTTACCTTCTGCTTAATCTAAATCTGAATTTTGGAAATGTTGATAGAGATGCAGCTCTACATGTAAGGGATGGACATCAGGAATTTTCAGTCGTATGTTTGACTGACATTTCTCATAACACCGTGTTCACTGGAGCCACTAGCTATAACTTGGGGATTTGACAACCAAAAAAGCCAGGAGAGATTATACAAAGAATACAGACATTATCCAATGAGGATAAAACTCCACATCTTACCAGTGCAGGTGACATTGTCGTTGGCTAGCACAGCCCCCATCTCACATTGGCAGACTGGCAGGTTGGTGTCAGGGTCCCGCTTACAGTTGTCTGAGTGGCAGTGGCTGCAGTTAAGATAGATCTGAACCTCCACCTCACCATGACTCTCCATGGCTGAATGAGGAACCAGACACAACAGGCAGGTTTAGTTTAGCTTTTCCCATCTTGTTCCAGCAAGGAAAAAAAAAATAGAGCAGGTATCTATGACTTCTCCAACACACTGTGGACACATGTCAGAAACCTTAGAGGGGCCAGAAGGGAAGAAGAGATTGGGTCTCTCAAGCAAAAAGAGAGGTCTGAAGTGAATTGATCTGGAAATGTCTGGGACTGGAGATGCACAGTTGAACTTAATGACCGATGTCTCTCCTGGCTTAGAGACTGAGAAGAAAAAGGTCCCAGAGCCCAATAGATGTATTTAAAGGAATGACTACAGCTAAAGATCTGCCCTGCAGAGTGAAATATGCCTGAATGAAATCCATAAAAAGAAATACAGGAAGAGAGGGAGCAGCAAAGAGGAAATACAGAGGAGGAAGGAAAAAGGAGGAATAAAAAGTAGTATTTTTTACCTGCCAGGGGGTGCAAGAAGATCTCTCCAATGGGGTTCACAAAGGAGATGCCATCCTGCCCACCAGCTGTGATATCATCATTATCAGAGGCATGTCCACCTGGGGAAAGAAGAGTATGGTTAGCTGATCTGTGCTGCATGCTGCAAAAATGTGATGCCTCTGAAGTGCTGCATTCATTTCTGGCTCTTACCATCTGGGATCACTCTGCAGCCTTCCAGGGATATATTAATATGCACAGTGTCCTACTTGGATAAACGCTCACTTGACCCAGCCAACCCAGTACCAAGACTAGTGGTACTTATTCCAATGTAGGTTTCTCAGTTCAGCAAGGTAAAAATAAATTTGCTTAAAAGGGAAAAAAGAAACGGAACATTTTCCTTGGGCAACTTGGGGACAAATGAAGGGGTCATTCAGCACACCTTCCAAATACTAAATCAAGTAGGAACATTTCTATAACCTTAATTTCCCCAATTAAACAGAGATGGTGGAGAGTGGTTTCATACCATTCATCTTGATGTTTCTGTGAATCACCTTCTGCAATAGTGTACCTCCGCACTGACAGCTCTAGCCCTTAACTGCAGGGGCTCCGAAGGGTACTAAATTAGACAGCATGATTACTCCTCCACCAGACTTACCTCTGTAGCCTCCGCCTCCTCCACCAGAAGTACAAGCTCCTCCTCCCCCACCAAAGCCACCAGAGGTGGCCCACTGGAGCTTGGCTAGTGCTTGGGGACAAGCTTGACCCCCTTCTCCACCTTCCAGAAGGGATTTCCCGGCCTGAGAAAGAAATGTCTCGTCTTGCCAGCCACCACCTCCACCTTCACAGTCAGAGAGTGAGAGAACAAAACAAGAATAGGTGAAGGAGGCACAAGCAGAGGAAAGTAGGAGATATTGTAAAGAGACAGAGATTGGCCCTTATTAATTTCTCAAGTGCTTGCATTCAAGTTAACTCCTTTAAGGATAAAAGATTACAGAGGCAAGCTCCTTGTTGCCATGGATAATAACAAAGTGGAAAACTAACATACAGCCTGTGGTACAAGCTGCGTAACCAGCACCTTAGCACCAATTTCTAGTGACATTAGGGAAACAAGGAGCACACCACTCCCCTTCCACATAACTGGCTAGGGCTTTCAATCATGTGAGATGCTGAGCTCCCCAGGGAAATAAAAAATAAAGTGGATTTCCTCACTTCCCTCTAGTGGCCTCTCTATAAAGCTATTACAGCAGAAGACGGAGAACCACTGGAGTTTTTTGTCTCTTAGAATGGATTCTAGGCACAGCTGCTACAAGATTATAATTAAGCTTCAATTTCTGGTATAGTTCCCACAATATAATTCCTGTTTTTAGAGGTTCAGGGGAGTAACAGGAAAAAAGTCTTCTCTTCTAAGGCCACTGTTCCAGTGTGGAGAACTGGGCTCCATCCCCCCAAAATCATTTTCACTGAGTCATTTCAAAGAAGAGAGGAGCGCTTCTATGGAATAGCCTTTACTGGAGCACTCATCACCTGTCCTGTGCATTCTCTTTTTATCTGGTGACACAACATATAAGAAAACATCCTTTATAAATTACCAGCATATTTCTAAAAACTACTGCCACAGAAAAACTCCAAAAGACCAAAGAGAAGCCCCACACTTCATGCCTACAGGACAACTCATGTATTCAGCCATCTGATTCAGACTCTGTGTGGTTTTAGTGTCTCACCTGCTGCCCCAGTCCTCCCACTGATTCCAGGTACTGCAGTGCTGTTCTCAAATTGCTCCAGGGGTACGTCATCTGGTGAGCTGTCCTGAGCCTTCAGGTAGGCTTTTCCTCCTCCTCCTGCTGCGATGAGCAAAGGTTCGAAAATCCCATCCTTCTGCTGGAAAACCCCCCATCAAACATCAGAAAAACTTCACATCTCTTGGATATGCAAACTCACAAAAACTCGTCAAAAAGCATGAAAGCATCTCAAAGAAGAGTGGCCCAAGGACAGGGCAATGCTCTCCATTGTTTCCTAACTGCACTACAAAAATGTTTTACACAGTGTGTGTACAAAAGTGACTGTTTAACTGAACACCAGGGGTTTAGGTTTTTTGGGGGTTTTTGTTTTTGTTTTTGTTTTTGTTTTTTGTAGTACTGCTGCCAGTATTAAAGCGGGATCCTGCTGTGATTCCTACACCTGATACACCTGAGCTGTCAAGAACCGAGTTGGCTTAGTGACAGTGACAAGTATGATCAAAGATATGAAAAGAGATAAAGAATTTAAATTAGAAAGACAAAAAAGACAAAGAGAGACAGAAGGTGAGGGAGGGAGGGAAAGAGAGGGGAGGGAGAGAGAGAGTCCTTTTTCATAATCTTTTTTTTGAGAACTGAGTGTCATATGCCATGACTGGCAATGAAAGCTAGTTGCTCTGCTGGACACTGCTCAAGCAGGACGCAAAGAGGAAATACTTACTCTAAAGATGTAGGTTGCTCCTCCTCCACCCCCACCTCCACCAGCCCAGTCCTTCAGGTCCTTTTTTTTTTTGTAATCTTCTTCAATGAGAGATGACTCTCCTAAGCAGATCTTCTGGGTTTCAGGATTGCCCTGAAAGGAGACAAGAGATGCACTCAGATATCAGCAAGAGGCCATATCAAAGAATTCATGCTGAAAAGAGGCAGCTTCTGAGCCTAAGAGATAAAGGACTTTCAAATCATTTGAACTAGTATTAGAAGACACTTACAAGCATTTATGTCACCAATTTCTGTTTGCCATGAGTGGCATTTTTGTCATTCCGCATGTCTAAATACATGGGTCACTGTAGTTAGTGGGAAGATTCACACTAGTTTTGAAAGGCTTTGGATTCAGACCTTAGTACTTAAACTTATAGAATATCTAACACACAGGGCAGCCACGGCACTGTTGGCTGCTTCCATAAATAGTATTAAATTATCTGAAATCCTGGCAGACAGGAAGAAGCCTAGGCTGTGGAAAAATAAGAAAGGGAGCTCACAACTCTTGCCTACTAGCTCCCTGCTTAAAGTAAGCAGAAAAAAGCTGATGAAGAACTTATTTCAGACACTAGGAGCTTAAAGGAAAGTTCCTGTGGGCTTCATATTTGTTTGCGCATTTTGGAATTGTTTTTCTTTTCAGAGTTCTTTATATTTGTTTTGAGATTCTTTCTAACTTGGTTTATTGGTTCTTCCCAGTTTCCTGACTGAGTTTCATTGCTTGCATCCTGGGATTTCTATCTTTCATCACCAAACCCCAAGCCACCCACTGAATCATATCTGCAAAGCCTCTGCCCGCATGTGCTTGTGCAGCCCTCACCCCAGGGCAGGCATCCTCCCCCTGCTGCCCCACTAAGATGTACAGCAGCTCATCTTTCTCCAGCGGGAAGGTGGCTGAGATGAAGACCCCGTGGGACCTCTTATTGTGGTTTTTGGCTCCCTTCCCTCCAGCTGCTCCATAGGCAGAAATCCTGGAAGAAAAAGTAATAGTTAAAAAGGCAAATCTCACAGCTCTCATCCCCAAAGCAACTCCATTTGCAAGCTCTCCCTAGCTTGCAATCCTGAACAGGCATTGCTCCAGAGCAGGCTCCCCTGCTGCAGCATCCCATAGCTATTCTTTGAGACCATGCAGCTGAGGCTGCCCAAGAGTACAGACCAACCCTACCCCAGAGCACTGGAGACAGAGACTTCAGGAGCAAATAGCATGAGTTGGTGTACCCAAATCTAGAAGAGCAAGGCTCTGGGACTGAAATGATGGCAGCACTTCCATTTGACCCTGTGCCTACAGTCACTCCTGTTCTGACCTCTTCTAAGTCAACACTCCACCCTTACATGCTTCACAGTAGCTCAGACACAGATCCTTACAGCTAGCGCTCCTACTTCTCTCTTACTTCACCGCCCCCTCCACCCACTCAGTACAGATGGTCCCACACTTATGCTTGCTGAAACTACACAAACAAAAAGTAGTTAAACGTGACTCCCTCTTCAGCACACATTGATACCTGTATCGATTTGTGGTTGGCACTCTCCAGACTTGCACTCCCCGGAGCCTGCCCTCCTTCTCCACGGTCACCGACACATTGCTGTTCTTATAGGCACTGTCACACTGAGCTTGAGTTGGCCCATGTGGACCACTGGCACCACACGTGGTGAACCACCAGAGAACAACAGATGTGTCCCCTGTGACCAAAACAGCAAGAATTGGGGCAGGTGTGAGCTTCCCTTTATTTCTCAGACATGTGCAATATCTTACAGAACTATATAACCAAAGGGCAAGTGTCATTGAAACAAACAACTGTTCCTGTTGATATTTTTCCTTAATGATCCTTTAATAACAAAATCCACATCATTATTATTCACAAATAACATTACTGATTTTTATATTAAAAACAGATCATGAAAAGAAAGAACATTTTGCAGAAGTATATGCTATCTATAGGGCTTTAAAATCAATATGTCTATTTGATTACATGCTTATTATTATAATCATCTAAAAAAAAAAAAAAGGCTTAAACTTGCATTTACAATGTTGAGGACTTGAAAACCAGTACATGCTAAAGTTAAATTTATCTGTTCAACTTTAACGCAGCTCCTTCATAATACAATCCACTAAGATATCACCCTTAATTGTTTGATCAGACTGCTTGTATTATCCCAACTTCATTCTAGTCAGAGCACAACTACTGCTCTGTATATAGTCACCATTTGCTTTTCTTCCCCTCGCACCTTATTTCCTGCACACTGTTTCATAAATCATGGACTGCAGATAAACCCCATCAATTGGAGGGGGCGGGCCTGGGGGAGGGATGCCAGAGAAGGGGTTGGGATGTCAGAGAAGGGGTTTGGATGTCTGAGAAGGGGTTTATCCAAGTGTCTCACTGACATTATCAAATTTCTCTTCTCAGTGCCAGTATGAAGCAAGGAGATGCTTCAACTTTCCAGGTGAGAACTGAAGCATATACACAGAAATAAAGGTTGAAAACACCTGCCATTACAACTAGTGACTATCTATGAAAGGTGGTGAAAGTTTTAAGTTACTTGTCTCAGGCTTGCACAAGAACCCTGTGGCAGCAGCAACAGTCAGGAGGACAGTCTCCTGCAACTTTCTGTAGGGGCCCTTTTCCTCCAAGCAAATTTTTTTCTTGCTCTTATTAAGCATTATTCTTTTGTCTCTGCAACAATGTAGCAGATAACCATCTCCTCCATTTCACAATCCTTGTCCAAGACCCAAACATATGCATTTTGTACGGTAAATGAGAGAGGGCTAAGAATAAAACTATTCAATAATGTATCTAAAAACTGTATGATGCAGTATATGCACAGGGGCCACAGTCAGAAGCAGAACTGTTTTAAGAACTGAATTATTAAAACAGCAGTAAAAATCAGAAACCTTTAAAAGAAAAATTCTTATCTTGTTTAAAGGAAAAGGCAGGCAAAACTATCCCCAACAGATGCCATCCTGCAAACACGCAGATGGATCACTGGATTAAGAGCGTTAGCTACACTACAGAAGTCTCTGCCCCTTGAGCTAACATGAACTGACAGCAGCACAAACTGTCACATCTCAGGGGGACACTGTCTTCAGTAGTTGTTGCAGTCGCACACAGGTATTGTTGGCAGCAAAGCAGTCTCAAGCACAACCGCCTCTCCTCAAGCCCTCCTGTAGGCAGCTCTTCTCACCCACACAGTTGTTATCTGTCCTTCAGGGTGCCACTCTCTACTGCAACCAGTAAACTGGTCCCCAGTGTCCTCTGTTCTAGTTATTCATCCACTTTTTCTCCTCAGTGGATTTCCAGATCCTCACTTACTTCTCCTCCCTGGATCTTCATCTTTACACTCTTTACACTGTTCTCCATTCATTAGTTTCAGCTTCACTGCTCACCAAGTCCTAGTAAATCTCTTTCTATCCCCAGCTTTCTGTACTGGTCTACACCTTTTGCTCCTGAGCTGGCTTTTGTGCACTCCGAATTTGAGTCACGCAGCTTCTGCTTCTACTTAAAGTTTCTTTACTTAAAGACTCTACTTTTCTTTAAAGAGGTCCTGCTATTTAAGGACTGGTGAGTTGGGCTCCAAACTGCTGCCCTATAGCCAGAGACTATCTCACATCATCTCCAGATCTTTGGGACCGATTATATTTAGTTGCCCTGTTGCTATAGGGCAGGCAGATTACACACAGGAAACGGGAAGGGAACCACCTTTTATTGACAAGTGACAGGTTTTCAGTACTGAATCACTTACCTGGGACAGAGGGCTCTTCCAGGGGGTTCAGAAGATGTTCATCCATGATACTAATCTCCCGTGGGTACTGGCGCTTCCCAGCAAAATGATTTGGTTGTCTTCCTGTAACAGTTTGTAGCATGGATGAGAGAGATGGGAGGATGGTAGAAAAGAGAGACAGAAAATTTAAAGATCACATGAATAAGCCAAGTACAACCATTTGGTTAAAATAAGTAAATAATACCTTGAGTAGAAAAGGTGTTTTAAACAATCTTATTTTTTTTAATTATTGTTTTGGGCCCATGTCTCGGGCTATCTACTTATATCTGTGCTGAAATCAGTGGGTCTTCATATGAACACAAATTTGCCATGTTATCCCATACAGGCTCACCTGCAGGATAAGCTCCTTGGCCAGCAAATTGCACTGGCTGTGATTAAAAGAGACTTTAGGAAAAGTTTAGTGTTGGAGAACAGATACTAGGTATTGATAGTCTGCTGGTCAAAGGGGCAGGTGACAATTCTGGGCAGTCAAGCAAGTAGAGGTGTAAAGGAGAGTTGATAGCAAAAATTGTTATCTTTGGTTCTGAATGTCATCATCGTAAGTGAACCAGCCTAACAGATCTCTCCCCGCTCAGCAACCAACCCTGAGCACCTCAGACCTTACTTAGAGAATAAATACTAAGTAAAATTACATGTCTCACTAACATATACAGTTAAGAAACAGCAGCATATCCTTGACACAAGCCATAAATCTTTGGACAAACCTTTCTGAAAAACACAGAGCAAATGCTACATTTCTGACCAATGAAATGGGCCTTTAAATACCAGCCCTTTCTCAGAAAGGAGGGACTTCAAAGCAATTGCTGATCCAAAGCATCCAAGTGCATTGCGAATACCACAAAACTAAAGCTGCCTTACAACAGGAAACAGTAACAACTGAACCCTTGTCTTATAACCCGCAAGCATCCTGTTTCAATATTTAAATTACCCTTTTTATGCAGAAGTTTGATTGGAGAATCTCTGTAAGAAAAAAGGAGAGATTTCCTTCCATTTTATGAGCCCTCAGTTAATTTAATACTGAAAACTTTTCATTAGTTGAAAAACATCACAAATATTTCAATTTGTTCCAGTTGTGAGAATCTAACAGCTGTTTGATGCTCTATTCAAAAGAGACTCACTCGGTTCCAGCTGGACAATTATCTCTGCCGCAAAGCCACTGCTCTAAATAGCGATAATTAACACCCTTGTTAGCTGTGTCAGAAAGGCCAAATAATTAATTGAAGCATGAAGACCTTGCTGAGCTTTTACTCCTGAGAATATTCCCCCCAGGTCTGACTGAAAGCACATTGATGGATGGAAGTAAAAGGGAGCTTTGTACTGACACACTCCGTTCATACTGAGATATAGAACTTCAATGGATGGAGTTATCAAGCCAGCGAAAAATGAAATTAACCCAAAACAAATGATCTGGATCAAAGACGAGAAGTAAAACCAAATGAAAAAGACAATGAATGGCCAGAAAAGATGCTTGGTCTCCCAAGGCCTGCACTGAATTATGAACCCCAAAGGTCATAACAGTTTCAGATACTTAGAGATGTACAAGAAGTCTAGTTATGTTTGCCAGAGCAAAGGAATGTAAATTGCTTTCTGAAACAGAGAGTCAGCCTGTGCATCTGCATGGATTTTTTTGCAGCATCTCAACTGAGTATCCTAAGGCAATGCCTCATTTCCAAACAAACAATCTTTCCCCTTCTCCAAACAGTCTCAAACCCTCAATGCAGCAGAAAAAACCTTCTCTCTCCTCCATGCTCAGCAGCAGACGAGCTGCAAGAGAGGCTGAGCATCACCCTGTCCACATGAGCTGTTAACTCTTAGAAGGCTGATATTTTATGTGCTGTCAGACAGGAATTTGTAAGGAGGCATTTTCTATAAACATGGTGTAGCCCTGTGATTCATGGGCTGGTGCTCCAGTCTGTTTTAGCTTCCACTTCCCTCCTCTGACAGCCAACACTTTGACTGTAAGTGAACAGAAGGGAACAGGACTTAATTCATATTAAGGTGTACCTATATCGTAAAAATATGAAGAGGACTCCTTTCTCCAGGATTTAGCTAATGCTGTTGATTTCCATACTGAAAAGGAAAAGAGAGAAGTGTAAAGAAGAAAGACAAGGCATCTCCTACAGGCAAAGAGCTCCCCAAAGAGCTCCTACTTCCCTGCCTCTGGGACTGTAATGAAAAAAGGCAGCGGTCCTGGGGCTGGGATTAATCAGAGTAAGGTGCCCCATAGCATCCTCAAAGTGTGCATGGTGTCCTCAGAGATCTCACCTTACTGATGCAGGTTGGAGAATTCCTCGAAGCCTGTCCAGCTTGTCCTGGAGTGAGATAGAATGAGGAAGCTGCACCAGCTTCCCTCTCTCCCATCCCTTTGGTTGATCTGTTGCGTTTCTAGTCAACACCTTCTTAAATCAGCAAAATGAGGCAGTAACGAGGCTCAAACCATCCCTCAAGCAATGAGACTGGCAGGTCAACAGAACCAGATTTTGCTGGGTTGGGAACCCCAAAGTCAAGAACTATAGACACGTTATACAAAAGCTCTCTTTGGACAGTCTTGCCATTTATAAACCAGTCTCCTGGCAAATTAACTGATGCACAGAATGAAATGTAATCTCTAGGTCAGGGCAGTAGAGCAAACTTTGATAGACCATAGACCTGTGATCTTAACTGGAACGATGTAACGCTTGGAGCACCAAAAGGTAATAGTAAAAGCAGTGACCACGTGTGCACTGAGGAGAGCAACAATCAGCATTCTGCTTGCTGTTCCAGCCCATGTTTTCATATTTAGACACTCAAAATTCAGACCTCTTCCTATGAAAGCACAAGTTCACTAAAACAAAATATCTTTACGCCTGTCCCCTAAAATTTCCCACAACAAACCAGACCCATGTCATCCGGTCTGTGACACTGTCTTACACAAGATGACTGTATGAACCAGAAGGTGGTTTCATCTCATCTTTTTCACAGGGAAAACATTTGTCACTGCCCAGGAGCTGCCACCCGGTCTGGATTTTTTTTTTTGTCCTTATTGGTGTCGCAGAGCTGCCCTCACTACTACTGAATCTTTCCTCTCAATTTTGAGGTATATGGAAAACCTCACCTTCTTTCCCAGCTTGCATACAGACAAGCAGTGCTTTCACTGGGTTTTGTAGAGCAATTGAACTACAGAATTGAAATAAATGGAGAAAATAATATTTACATCCTAGCAAGCAGCAAATTCTTCCTTCCTGCCATACATCCTTCCTGCTGCCCTCATGCAAAGAATTCACTGCTTGGATCTTAATTGGCTCCATCTCTGACATCTGAAACCTCTCCTTGCCAGGGAGAAATAATTTCATTATTGGAAACATAGCAGAGCTGCTGGGCTTCTCTGCAATCTAACTGAATTAAAGTCATGAGAAGACAAATGCAAGGGGGGTTGCTTTCAGACACGGAAAAACATTAATTTGCAAAGAGGATTCAAGCAACAGTAGCAAGTGCAAGGCATCCGAGAAACATGTTTCCTTTGTGATGTCTTTCTTCTGTATGAGTCACACCTCTCTGGGTCACACCTTCAGATAGGGTAAGTGGCAGCAGCTCCTGGACATCACTGTGATTTATACTAATTGAAAATAAGGAGTAACTTGGGCAAGCTAATGGACAAGCTCTGATGACATTGCTGAAGTGGCATTCAAGCTCCACCTATTTGCCAAAGGATACATCCCTACACCAGAGCTAGCAAAACGTCTGTGGGTAAACTGGAGGCTGGGCTGCTGTACTTGCTCTCAGGAGGGCAGTAAACTCCAGCAGTTGGGTGCACATCAGCTGGCACAAGAACATCTGGAGTCACTCCCTTCAGTTTCCTCAAAAGATTTCAAAACAAAGTGTTAGCGTGAAAGTCCCAAAGTGTTTGGGAGCTAGGGGTGTTAAGGAGCTAGAGTGAACAAATGACAATGCTATCAAGGAACAGCTCTTGCTCTTAATTTCAAATGAAAATGTGCATGCTCAGCATTTTATAGAAGGATGGTTTCAGTGCCCGCAGACCAAAGGGACGAAAAACAGGAGACTGAATCAGACAAAGGTGGGAGGGAAAAGGGCCTTTTGTTGATGAACTTTTAACACATCTGTTTTGACATAAGCCTTCCCACATGTTCTGTTAGGCTGCAGCTAGCCTCTGCAGGGACATATTATTACCCTTGCTGACATACTGGATGTGGTGACCCATGAAGAGTGGCACAGGACCACTGATGCACATTTTGTTTGCAACAGAAGTCACAATTCAAGTGCTGCATATTCTCCAATTCCTTTATAACAGAGCATGTTGGTCTTTTCTCCAGGGACAAAAAGAAGGCAGCTTCTAATATTTGCAAGTGATTCAAGTATCCAACCTCTTTCCACTTGTCTGCTAAGAAAATCCAACTCTTGCTAACATCTTTCAGAGGGTAGCACAGGCTCAATTTTTCAGTGGAATGCATTATTGTCAGTCGCATTCACAGTAATGAAGCAAAGGAAAGCATGTCTGTTATGTACCTGACAGCGACAGTTGATGTACCTCCTTGCAGAGTAAAAGAAACTTGTTGCAATTATCTATATTTTACTGTCAGAGACTCAATTTATTCCTTCATTTTATTCCCTTCCTCCACTAAAATACAGTGACTTTCCCCTTTGATTTCCACAAATTCCCTTCAGCTATCAAAGCTATCAATTGCCAGGTTGCATAGGTCAGCGGGGACTGCTGAAGAACAGTGTGATGTAATCCTTCTATTTAGGGGCTAAGAACTAAGTCCAGTGTTTCTTGCCAAGACACACAGACAAGTCATACCTATGTGATACAGGATATCCCAGATTAAGGAGAGAAAAAAAAAAAGTACTACGAAACTGACACTCTGTAAAATTGTCTCTACTAGCAATCTTTAGTAGCTCTGAGAAAAAATGGCAGTGTATTGTAAAAGCTAATACAAATGATCCATGTGCACTCCGTGGGGGGAACAGAGTGTGTATGTCTTGGATTCGTGGGATGCTGATTATGCTACTCAAATTCTTGAAGGGATACTGCAACATCTGTAGCTCACCGTCAGTGAAGCAGTCCAGTCCAAATGTAATATTGTCGATAGCAATGTCAGCTTGGGAATTCCAGCCCCAGGTTGCCAGGAGTTGCAGTTGAAACCTTTGCAATAAGACAGAAGTTTTAGAAAAGACAGACAAGAGGGCAGGGAGGGAAAAATTCCCTAGAAATCCAATGTTTTCTTAGCATCAAATCATGATCATCACTATTTAGAATGTTTCCTCCAGATAAGCCCAGCTGAGCAGCCAAAAGGGCTTGCTAGAAATTTTATCCACACATCAACAGTTAGTAAGGACCAGCCAGCTTTCAAATAATGCCACATTTCACTGGGGAACTATAATTAGAGCACTACTATCCCTGCTATCTGCACACACATGTAGAAACACAAGCTGCTGTCCCTCACTAGTATTTACACAGAGACAACCATCCTTATTCAATTGCTATAAACAGTAAGACAGCTAGACATGGGCAAAAAGGAAGGGAAAAAAGAATCTCCTTCCTTCCAGTCCTAAAGAGATAGCCAGAATAAAAACCGAACAGAACAATAATACCCAAATAGACAGGAATCCTGGGCCTGATCCTCAGCGAATGCAATTCAACAAGGTGACATGAGTTTACTTCAGCTGAAGGTCAGGAAATTTTAAATTTCATCCATAACTCCCTGAAGTGTTTGCTTTCTGGGCCGTCTCATCTTTTTTTTTTACCATGACCAGGTGTTAGTTACTTATCTGGGAGGTATGTGCCTTGCCATGTTCTGAATTCACAAGGAGGAAAGAAACGGGCTGAAGGATCTCCTTCTAATGGATAGCACTGAATTGTTTTTCATTAAATTTCAGGAACAAGCAGATGTCTGATGTCCAGTCCATTTAGAGATTATTAAAAGCATAAGGAGAGGACCTCCACTACTCTCACTGGTGAGGCTCAATGACGATTTATGAGAGATCAAGCACTGACCTGCCTAACACATTAATCATTAAGCCTAGGAACGTGCTTGCCCAAAATTAGCGGCAATAAGGTATGTGTGCCTATTCCACCCACCAGCCAAATGTTAGTCCATATCCACAGTTAATGTAATGTTGCATAGCTGCATCAAAATCTTTTGGAATAAGCTGCTTTTACCCCAGCTCAGGAATGGCCCCTTATGCTTAAATGAAAGCATTCACATCTGCAGGATCTCAGCACTCTGGGAGTAAGTGTTGGTGCAGCAAATGCAAATCAAGGGTCCCTTGAATGACCACTCTCTGGTCATTGTAGCACTGAGCTACAAGGTAGATTTCTGCTCAAGGTGAGTACAAGTTTCCTTCTCTAGCCTGGGGAATAATCCCCCTTCTCCAGTGCATGAGACCAGATGTCTCATAAGCTCTGTGCTCACTATGCCTCCCCTTCCTCACAACTTCAGAAAAGGAGGAGCAGTTGGCCTTTTGAACTCTATGCTGTGTTAGCCAGCAGGGTTTCCAGTGTTCCTGCTCATTGAGCTCGTTTTGCTGACTCCAGCATATTACACTCTTCAGCTCTCTGATGTCTGGTCTGCCTGCCTGATTTTCTTCTGATAGCAGCCTTTTTCCCTGAGTGTGTGAACCAACTGAGCAAATTTGCCAGCTGATCACGAGAAGCAGTTTTCCAAGTAGCTAGATGTCCAGCTGGGAGGCTGAGCATCGAACTGTGTAGTTTGTCTTCCTTCTCTCGTAAGAGATAAATTCATTGGAAGAAGCTGTTGCTAAAAACTACTTGTATATCCCCTCATTCTATCCTTCTGGGCCCATCAAGCCATTCATGTCCTGCTACAACAACAATTTGTGTCGCAATTCATGCCTACCCCTTTCTCCTTATATGATCTGTCCCTTCCCACCCATTTTGCTACTGGCTATCTTCCCTTCAAGGAACCAAGGGAAAATACAGCTCTTTCATACTTTAATAAAGACAGCAAGAGAAGGATAAGAGTTTCCTGAGGATTCAGGATACAGGAAAATGGCATGCCCACCCAAACTCTGCTAAAAAATTTCCTAACCACAGCATTGCTGGAGTTTCATTACCAAGGAAAGCTGCCAGCACCCACAAATACACAGAAGTGTCATTCATGGAGGTTTATGCCAAACTGTGCTAAGATTGTACAGCAACGTTCACCATACACCTCTGTTTACAATCGTTTGCAACTTTGCCAACCTTAAGCTCCTGTTTACAATTGTTTGCAACTTCACCAATCCTAAACCAATTTAGGCTGAACTTTTCTATTTTGCGTGATTTGGTATGACTTGCCTAGCAGTCAAAAGGTTTGGCCATTGTTGAGGATGAGGCAATGTAAGGATTCACCACTTTGATCATGCTTGAAAATGCTGACAACTTTTTAAGTACTTTGACCAGATATTGGAAGTGGGATCAAAAATTTGTGAGGAAGAGTGTTACATGGCAGGGATAAGCTTTTTTTTTTTTTTTTTTTTTTTTTTGCAATTTGAATGAAAATCTATTCAAATATTAGTAAAGTGTCCTTGAAAATGTAAAATCCCTGACATTTCCATGCCTCATAGAATTTTTTTTTTTAATCCTGCAGTCTCCTCTTCCCTGGACATCTTCAAGTCTGAGGCTAAACGGTACTTTCCGCGACAGTGCTGTCAGGTCTTGCTTGAGCTACATGAAGTGAGAACTGTCCTTCTAAATTAATGGATACACTTTTTCTTTCCCAGTCCTTCCTTCTTTTGTTGATCTTGGCCAAATAGGAGAAAGAAGCTGACTAAACTGAATCCAGAGTGAACAAAGTGGCATCTTGGAGAGGTTGGAGAACTCCCTGGGAGCTTTACAACAGGGGAGCTTGGACTTGGTGTGCAAGGTGTTTGGGCATAAGATCTACAGAGAGAAACAAATAGACAGTCAAGCAGGAAGACTGGGAATAAACCTTTAGCATAGGTCTGGGATCGCTGAAATAAAAGCACACAAGAGAACTAGGAGAAGAGAAGTGCAGGGAAGGGAGTCAGATTTAATAAAAAAAACAACACACAGAGACATAGCACCTGCTGGAAGAGAGATGGAAACAAGAAGCAGGGAGGAGTTCAGAGAGGGAAATTATGACTGGAAGCATGAGACGGATAAAATGGATTCACAAATGGGAGCTTAAAGGAGAGGGAAGAGAGACCAAGTATATTAAAACAAGGAAGGAAAGCACTGAATGCTCACAGAAGCAGATGAGACTGGATAGAAGGAGTAGAGCATTGAAGGAACAAGACAAGAGGTCTGGGACGGAGCCCAAGTGTACTGGGAGCACAAAGACTAGGGTTTCCTCACTTGGGGCAAATAGCTGCAATATCTTCCAGCAAAGTGTGTGCTGCTTCTGTTTCTGTTATAGATCAGTAAAAGACAATTTATTACTGTTGTCAGTCACTTAGCTAGCTCAGGTAGAGCAGGTCTCCTTGCTAGATTGAACAGTTCCAGTCTTATCCACAGTGATTGTCACTGTTGTGCCACATCAGCTTTAAATTTGTTTGAAAATGGCATACAAAAAGGTTACATGAAGTGAAACAAGACAGAATTACTTTAAACAGATTGTCATAATACATGCATGCATGACCTACCTACTTCTTTCATTTTGTCTAAGTGCTCAACTCTTTAAAACATTACAGTATTCAAATATCTTTTTTTTTTCATGCAGTGCTGGATAGTGCTCCCTAAAGCCTCTTGTTGTCCATTCTCTCCTGCCACAGAAGATCCATTTCCCTTCAGAACTGAAGGCTGATGCAGAAATTGGATGCTTCAGGGGACAAGCATAATGGACCATATATCAGAGGAGGCAGAAGGTCTTAAATACTTCTGAAGAGCCTCTAGGACTCTGCTGTGGTTAGGTCCACATTAAAGTGCCTGGGGAAGAGAGCTATTCTGGACAAACTCACTGGTTATACTTTACATATGCAGAACTAAACAGATGCTAATCCCCAGGGCTCCAGACTGGGTCAGACAAGAATATTAAGTACACTGTCCGCATGCAGATCTATCCTACCCTAAAGGAATAATTCATGGCAAGGGTACATATGGTGAACACATGATAATACTGAGACCAAAGGTAATAATGACATTAAACTAGAAAGAGAGCAGAACAACATTGTCTCTCAGAGTTTTACTGCTGATAGTAATTCAGATTAAATTCTGAATTCCAGACTCAAACCCCTTAGCCTTTTACACAAAGATGTGGACACTATTTAAAGTTAAAAGGAATCCCCTCACACCTTCTAATCCATAAAGTTTTGAGATATTATTTATTGCCAAAATTAGGTAGATTTTTTTTTATTTAAAATATTCACTGTATAGCATTTATTGTCTTAAGTGTCATGTGAAACAGGCTTTCCCAAGGAAGATGCAACAAACCCATGTTGGAGCAATTTAAGAATTGTTTGTGTAAGGCACAATAACCAGCTGCCAACACAACTACATGGCTTGTGATCAAATGACACTGGGTGAGGGAGGAGAAATACCTGACTAAAAACAGAATGAGCTTAAATTCTTTGAATCTTCAATATTTGACTTCATTTGAAAACCAATATCATGCTGTATTTTCACATCTAAAACGGTGAAAATTTTAGCGAAGGGCTGATTTGAGCAATGATCTTTTCCTGAGATTGTTGCATCAGTGATGTGGCAAGGAACGATATCCAACTGCCCAGGTGGCACTGATACAGATCCTCAACTAGACAGTTGTATTGGCTAAACACGCGTTTTACCACTAATGTGTCTCACATGGCTGGTTTTACTATGGGATTATAAAGTGCAGCTACACTAATATAGCTGTTTCCCTACGGGGAGCACTTCGCCAGAGAGAGTATACTGGCTTTCTCAGATTGGTAAAATGTTTCCAAGACAGACACTTGCTGTTCCCAATACCTAAGCACTGTTTGAGGCTTCTTGTAAGTGCAGACACACGGTACAGGCTTGTGCTGAGATAAGCTGTGTATGTGCATGAAGGTATGCGTGTATGACAGAATACTTTCCTCAGCAAGCAGAACTGCAGTACTCCTGTAATTTTTTTCAGGAGAAATGGCCCTTAAAGAAGGCAAGAATGAAAGTGATGCTTCACAACAAAGACAGTGACAATTTAGTAAATCTCTAGGGATAACCCTGGATGCTGCTGGTGGAGCTCTTACCAATTCTGAAGAACTGGCATTGGTAAGGTGATGAGAAACCAGTGGTCACTCCAGCTCCCTGCTCTTTCCCACATGGGCAAGGTGATTTGAGCTCCCTTGATCTCTTCCTTGATGGAGAAGGAGATGGTACCATTGTAGCTGCCAAAAACATGCACTGAGAATTGGATCTGTAATAGAGGAAGAAGAGAAAAAGAATGGTATCCTGTGATAAAAAGGGAAAGGTACTCACCTTTTCACTCCCTGGGGATTTGAGACACTAAGCCTTTGATCCTGGGTCAAACTGTTTAATTATGCACACCACTAAGGCCCTCATTGCTTGCATATGACTCATCTCTGTTCCTAGAACAGAATTTTCTCAGTGGAGACCCTGACTGACAGTCCTGTCAGGCAGCTATTCTAATGACAATATCCACGGCCTCAGACACCATATGGGTGAGACAGCACTGGCTTCCTTCTTATCTCCTTCAGGAACAAAAAGGAGTAAAGTAGAGAAACACATGCTTAAACTCAAGAATGCTTTATCATTAAATGCTTCCACTAGAGTTAGGTTATTGCAGAAAAACAATCCTAGTCGCGTTCCTTTTCAGTGTTCTCACTAGCTTAAAGATTCCTGTGAAAAGATTTGAACCACAGTTTACATCTTTTAAGGATTCCCATTGTAACCACCCAAGTTAATGTGTTGCAATGATATGGCTCAATCCATACCCAGGCACTATACAGGACACAAAAGCACTGAGGCGAGAGCTACCCTGCCCCAAATGCCCCAGAAACAAGAATTACGCTGTCTCTAGAGGCAGGAAACCTCAATTCATATACTTGCTCCAAGTCATAGGCACCATCTGGACTGTAGCACCCATATAACATGTAAGCAACCTGGTCACCAAGCCAAAGAATATTTTGAAGCAGGACTCGTTTCTCTTTCTTTAGGGTAACCACTTCCACTTCGGCACAGAGCAAGAGAGAACTGCTATTCCCACCACTTCTTTGAGTGCCCAGCTCTTATTTCTACTACAGAGAGCACCAGCATCAGCAGGAAAGGGAGCACATAAATGCATGCACTACAAAGAACAACCACAGGAAGTTCCTTGCTCCTGAAATATGGGTTCAAACCCTTGCCAGTGGAGGAGAGAATGGGTCCAGATCTCCTGTGAGCTGTACACCGTAACAAATAGTTAATGCTTCTCCTCCTCCTAGTTTTGTGAAGCTAGCTCCAAGTACATTTTGTTTTGTTGGAACTACCCAACAAATTTGACCTGGATTTATAAATAAATATAAATGCTGAAGTTACATTTTTGGCACCCGCACTATATTTCTTTTGCCAGCTCTGATTAGGAGTCATCAAAGCTTTCTGTTTTCCCCTAGTAGGGCTGGACTCCAGCTCAAACTTACAGCTTAATTTTCCTAAGTGTTATGAGTACAAGATTATTTAATATTTTTCATTCCAGCATCTTAGAGCTCCCGTTATTCCTTGTAGAGATTTGGGCTGAAGGCAGGTTGTCCTCAGTCTTTGAAACTCCTGAAGAATATGAACAGAAGTTTATCATCTTCATTTATTCTTGGAAAATCTAATACCTAGTAACTTCACACTCCTGTTCTCAGTGAAACTATCAAGTTTGTTAACTTCTATTAAAGTCTTGCAGAATTTATAAACAGAAGTCTCAGCACTCAAGTATACTGAATGTCTTAACAATCCAGACAGCCAGCTCCCTTTTCTACAAACCAAAGCCACACCATATAATTCAGGTGCTGGGTGTCCTTCAGAGGAATAGTTGGTACCGTTAGGCTAGGGAGTTTTCCATACTGAGGAGCTGATTTGAGGCTCTTGCTTTCACTTACTGGGATGTACCTCATGTCTCCTCTCCAGTTTTCAAGAAGTAGCTAGCTAGGTGGTATAGCCAACACTTCTGCTTTCCAGTGTTTCATGGAGTGTGCAGAGGGACAGGAGAATGGGCTAATTGTTCAAAGAATGTCTACAGTATGATGATAAACCCACAAAGGTGCTAAGACAGAGTGATATACCTGGTAGTCTTCAGTGGCAATCCTGGCTGGCAAGCTGGTACTGTAAGCCTCGGCCCTACCACTCGTCTGATTGCTGTCTGCTCGCAGGTAGAGGAAGTGTCCTGTGAACAGAAAAGTGAGTCAGAAAAGACAATATTATGTTTTGCTTTTTTTTATACTCTCTTGAAATAATTTAACATCATTGTGCACAATGTAAATAAGACGATAAGCATGGCTTGAGGGCAAATCTATTAGTGAGGATATAATAAGCACTTTGGTAGATTTCAGCAGCACAAAAGTCAACATCCCAAACCCTTTCCCGGAACATGACTGCATAAATCTCAGATATCACTCAAGTATCTTCTCATACAGGGGCTCTCACCAATCGACAGTGAGCTCCTGATCAGCCCTAATTCTTACATCATTAGCACCAAGGACTCTTGCTGAGACAAACTCTTGGTTGGAAGAGCTTATTTGTAGTCTTTGTTCCCTGGGACAGATTCTACAAACTGGTCACTCATATGGACATCCTTCATTTTGACATGGAAGCGTGAGGCCAGACTCATCTGTGCAAACACTTCTGACTTTCAACCTGAACATGTGAGGGTCCGGCCTCCCTCCTTCTTATTTACCAAGCTGACACTTCTGGGAATTATATGACTTTTTTTTTTTTTTAATTGTAGTATTCTATGGCACAGAATGTGTATGATAATTTGGGCTTGGAATATGCCTACATGCCTCTTCCTAACCCACTGGCAGAGTCTGGCAAGAGTCTCCAAAAGATTTGTTTCTACAAGCTGCCTAGTTCTGTTGAGCAAGCTTTACTTCACGATGCAGCAGCTATCATATTGCTGCTGAAGTACTCTGCAACTGCATAGCTCATAAGAGGAAGAAGTATATATAGATATATAGAGAAAAGATAATTCACTACAGAGTTTTTTTTAAGGTGAAGGAGAATTCTAGTCTCCAATAGTTTCGTGTTAACATTGATGCAGAGCTTCTTTCATATAAAGTTTTGAATCATGTTCAAAAGTTAATTTTAGCTACATTTAAAGTTGTTATATGTAATACTGATGCTAAAGTTGATTTGGCAATGATGCAAAAAAATTTAAATCAATTGAAAAATAAGTTCAAGGCTATTGTATTTATATATGCACACACACATATGCACAGAGAGAGTGAGAGAGAACTATGAGGAACCTACCAGCAGTGGCTTGTAAGGTAGACCCTACAAATGCATCATTTTGAATCATTTCAGTAAAGCCTCGGATAGACCAAGGAGATGCTACAGTTTCATTCAGTGTCCAGCCACATGGACCCTCTTCAAAGGAGCAATGTGAACCCTCTGGGAGACTGTCTACAATGGAGAAAAAGAAAAAGCAGGCAAATAGGAGCAACTTGATTATGGAAGATTACAAACAGCACCAAAAGTCAAAACTCGCTGGTTGTCTAAGCTACCCAACTTATGCTACACAGTTTTGCAATGTCAAAATATTAATAGGTCTCATTTATTTATTTCCAGTGCCACCACCAGAAAGTCAGTACTTTGCTTCTGGAGATTCTTGAGACTTTGCAGGTCCATCCTGCTCTAGATACTATGCAAAATTGCAGCTTCCACAAGCCAAAGAATGGTAATTCACTGCCATGTTTGTAAAAGCCTTGCTGTATATGAAATTGTAAGGATCAAAAAGTTTGTGTGTCCACTTAAAGGAACGCTAATCAACAGATTATTTCAGATCTCTGCCACTGTGCTTAGAATCATAGAATCACATGGTTGGATGGGACCTATGAGATCATCTAGTCCAACCGTCTTCCCACTACCATTGCTGCCACAGCTACTAAACCATATCTTGTAGCTTGCAACAAAGCTAAGTAATGCTTCTTAGCACCACATATACTGAGTCAGGTGATTTCTCTGTCATGATGTGTAAGATGAGCTCTGAACTGGGATCTTGGAGGGACAGATTTATGTCTGTATTGGTAGCTGGCACTAGAAAGATGATCAGCAGCTTCCACGGAAGGAACGTTCAGACTTTGGGTCCAGAAGGAATTTCTCACCCAGTTGCAGACATGTAAATAAGGTTTTGCCTTTCTCTGAAGTAGCAGTAACTATGAAAGGCAGGTCATTGAGCTCCTTACTGCAATATTTAAAAAACTAAACCAAATCAAACAAGCCAAATCCATTTTCTCCTATATAGGGTGAATTTTCAAAGAGAATCTTAGTATCCAATTAATGTAAATAGGCTAAATTAATTCAGGAGCCAAAATACTGATTTAATCTAAAGACAGAATCAATTTAACTTATTTTTCATTCTAAATTATTTATTCTAATAGGATGAACATTCCCACTAAGTGCCATGCCACATACTCACCACACCTCACTCCCTCCTGTTCTTTGGCAGGGCAATCACTGATGAATTCACAGATTCGTAGGTGGCTGACACAGCCTCCATGAAGGCAGGGGAAAGTGGAGCCTTTGTCATATATAGAAAGATCTTGGTTTTCTTTATCTAAAGGAAAAAAGAGAAAGAAGCCCAGAGATGAGTTGGCAGAACGTGTATGACCCTTCACCTGTATCAGCCTTCACGTGTAGTGTCCTTTGCGTGATAAATGATACTCACCTCTGCTTTTTAGCACGTTGGTTTCTATCCAGCATGAGATTCCTGTCGATCACCTCAGCTCTTATGGATACCAAATGTATTGCTCCTTTCTCTCTCAAGCACTGTATTCGGCTGTGTTTGTGCTATCTTTAGATAATAACTTTTTTTTTTCTTTTCTTTTTTTTTTTAATGAAGGACCTTGCAGTTTCCTGTCATGGTGTGCTCCTCAGTTCTGCACACGTGACTGTGCACCTGGCAGGCAGCTGTGGCATGCTGTGTGACACTCCAGTCCTGACTGACATATTACCATGCCCTATAGAGACTCAGGCTTTACTAACACTCATGGTGCTGATGCATTTCTGTGCCAGCTCTGTGGCATCCAGCCCATGGAGAGAGCTGCTTCTCCAGCAGGTCGGATCACTGTGCAGGAAATTTACTCATGCACCCTAGCTAGTCTACTCAGCTATACTCCAAGAGCATTCTATTGACTGCACAGGTATGCAGCGACCAGGCTGAATATAATTTTAAAATCTAATATTTCCCCAAATCATGACTCTTAATGCACACAGCTTGTCATGTGGATGTTTGTGTTCATGGGTCTGCTATGGATCTGCAGGTTTGTGAGGTCTCTTCCAAACCTGCTCCACTTCAGTAGAGCTCTGCACAGAAGTTCCACTGGGATTCTTACTGCTCCAGAAAAAATGCAAAGGTTAAGGAACCAATTCCAGAAGCAAGAGAAAAGGACACCTCTGCAGCAATCCAGGTACAATCTGAGATAGTATTTCTTGATGGCACTGTATTGTGCTGGGTACACACACCAGCTCATTTAGGGACTGTTTGGGGGTATTTAGCATAGCGCTTCTGGCTGTATGCATCCCCCTCAAAACTCCATGACTGTCAAAGAAACCATTGCATTAAAAATACAAAGTTTGTTAAATTAAAAGATTAATGACTGCAATAAAATTAAATCTTTAATATTATCAAAATTAGTCTCATGATATATTATGAAACGGCTCTGTGAAAACAGTATGCTCATTTTACATTTGAAGCTTTTTACATTTACATTCCAAGCTATTTCTACAGTGTCTGCAAAAGGGAGGCAATAGCATTAGGGTAATGCACGAAAACCAGGAAGTGAAGCTGATGATGTCTCCAGCCTGCAGGCTGCCTGTGCCGACAGACTCTTGTACTTCCAAGAAGCCTAAATGACATTAACGAGGTTCTGCACAGTTACTGAGGATCATTTGCAAGACATTCACAATAGGACTGGAAGTGCCAGGTACAACTCAGGATTTCTGAGCTGAGCACTCAGTGCTTTGGAGAAAATAATTATATTCCAATTATTTTTATTTTAGACAGAAGTTCTCAGCCTGGCAGTAGCAAACAGACTCCATGGAGCATAGATCAGCATTTCTTTTCTTTGAGGCTTTGGTGACACAGGGTAGCCTTTTGTTCTTGATTATTTAAGAAAGAAAAATATCAAATGTTAAATTATCTAGGCAAAGACTTTTCCCCATTCCCTGTTGCTGGATGCAGCATAAGCCCTGTTGTTTTCTCACATAAAGATCAAGTAAAGCAAATCTGAAAAGCTGAGAGGCTCACTTAAATCGGTCCTGTAATTCTGAGGTTCTACCGTGCCTTCAGAGCACATGTGTATACACACATAAAACACATGTAAATGAGACCTTTGACAGGTAAGCACTGACAGAAATCCCAGAGGAAACTCAGCTTTCATTTACCTCCCATCTGACCGACTACCTGCTCACACTCACCAGTTTTGGTGAGAAGGCAGCTCTCTTTTCTGACTGCACTTTGTTATTCCAAACCTGACTGTATTGCAACATACCATGAAAGCAGTTCCTGAGTTGCAAGGAGCCCACTGCCAGCATTCCAACCTCTTGTGCTCCACAGTTTGAATACAGCAAGGTGATTTTAAAAGGTCTTTCTATTCGGCCAATCTGGGCCATTAGGGATTTCCATTTCATCCTAGAAGACAACAAATAGCTATGAAACATACACACAGCATGCTGGAATCCATGGAGTCTCTAACAAAGATTCTGCACTGTACCAGGCAGAAGTAATAGCATTCACAGGGAAGATACACTGATAAATCTAAACTCCAACATAACAAACAGATGTTAATACAAAACAAGTGAAGTTCAGCTGAACATCTTCATGTCCATACCTTTGCTGCAGATCCTATTGCTAATGATGAAAAGATCCAACCCTTCCCAACAATTCTTAAGTTAAAATGGGGCTTAAATTATCACTCATTTTGGACACATACCCCCATACGTGCCTTCCACGTATATCGTTGTGTTCTGTCTGCTCTTGCAAGTACAGACCAACCAAGCAGCTGCACAACTCTCTGGATCTCCTAGAGCTAACACTGACATTGTATTTCTGGAAGTAAATGTCTGTTCTTTATTTGGTGAAGTGCAAGAACCTTTTTCTGTGCATTCTCTATCTAATCTCACAGCTTAACAAGCTAAAGTGAACCCACAAAGCAAGGGGAAGAAGAGAAGTTGTGTTCCAGAAAATGCAGATTGCTCTGGCAATTTACATTTCACCACAGAACAAATGCCACAGCCCCTAGACAGCAAAGGTTTCTCAACTGTGCAGCACTTGTGGCAGTTCAGAGAAAGACAGATGGTCCCATGCACTCTAATTTTAAAGACTGTTGTTAGGCATCAACAGCTAGAGAGAGATACCAAATGGGAATATTCAAAGTACCTCACTCCAATCAGCCTGATGGAAGTCAGGGTATCCAGGTGTCATTCAAAAAAAATCAGTAAGATTCTTTAAAATCTTTTTTTTTTTTTTTTTTAAACCTGTCCTTCTACCTCATGATAACAAGACAATAAAATACAATTACTACTGTATGTTATTATTTGATGAATGAGTTGTAGCAAGGACAGTGACAAAGGAATCCTTGTTCTAAGTTCTCTTCTGAAAAGAGTACCAGACAGAGATAAGTTTACTCATACTGTTACTGATGTTGCTAGGGGCATTCTGGATGAGTGACTAAGTCAATGCCAGTGGGATGATAAGGAGGCCAGGCCACAGTGTTAAGATGTGTTGCTCAGGCTCTGCTCCTAGTATGACTTTTTCATTTGTGAAATCCCTTCAGCTGCCATGAAGTGACCATCTAGCCCTTGTCCTGCACCAGAAACATTAGAAAGCAACCTCTGGCCAACAAACACATTTCTACCGGACACAATATGGAAATCACAGACCACCTAATTTCCAACTTAGAAAAAACGCAAAGCAACCTTAACCGCTTGCCACTCTCCACTTTTGCTTGCCACTGATTAGTTACCCAACTCATTCTTTCCTCCACAAGCAAACTGTATACCTTTTCCTGATGAGAGTTTCTTACTATCCCTTGTACGACAACTTCCTATCCTCCATTTCACTGCTGTACACACACATAAATATATACAGATACTCTAAACTCATCTGAAGTTGAGCTTCTGTTATCAAGATGACCCTATTTCTCCTGTTTCCTGTCCCATCATATCATATTCAATAGTTCAAGATAATTTAATTCAGCTTCAGAAATCTCCAGCCCTGAACCACAACTACACTATCTCTACTACCCAACAGAGGAGCACAACTGCTTTGCCTTCATTTTGTATTACACTGCAGCTTGAGGAATGTCCAGCACTTATAAATATATCTTATAAATACACTTACAAATCTATCTTCCTCTGCCACACTGTGGCATAACATCCAAGAGTGTTCAGCACCAACCAAGAACTGAATCACTTCTGCTACACAACACAGCTTTGTTCATCACTCCATTGCATCCTGTTGGCCACAAAAATCAATGAGCCTTAATTAAGTTGGTTCAACAAGCCACTGAAGGTAAGGACAGTCTTTAAATCCTCTGAATTTATCTATTAAGTGTACTAGAGCTTCCAAGCACTGAGATACAGTTCTAGTACCTCCACCAAGTTACAACCCACCCCCCAGCTAAGACATCGCCAGGGTTAGCACACCCCTGAGAGCAGGAACCTGTAGCACACAGCCTTGGATTCACAACTAGTGTTATATTTACTGGTAACAACTAAAGAGATTACTGCCCCACAGATGAAAATAATGACTAGTTCAGCTGGTGCACCTTAATCCTACATGGTTTATGAGTCAGATACTTTGGAACTTGCCATTTATAGCCTGGTATATCAAAATAAATGAAAAGCACTGGTGATCTAAGTCAATAAACCAGTCTCTGAAAAGTCACAGCTGAGAAAGACACACTCTCCATTCTGCCAACTGTGGCATCCAGTAGAAGAGCAAGATCACTATCTTAAACCACTGCTTGTGTGAACTGGCAGCTCTTCTGAGTCAGAGCCCTAAGGTCTCACAAAACATTCTAGTTCTGCACCGAAATCTCTCTAGTACTGAAATTTTACTCCATTTATAACACAACAGGAAAAACTGGCAAGCATCCAGAGACTGCAAAAACGACAAGTAGCTTTGCATCACCTAGAATACTTCTGTGTGCGGAGTCTTATCGTCATCAAGGTATTCCCCTTCAGGGAAAGCCTCCACCCCAAGATCCAACTGCAGCAAGATTTCTATTGCTGTAAATAATGACACCCTCTTTGCTTGGTCCCACTATCCAAACAGGGGCTAGTCAGTGCCAATTTAATTTTCTTAATAGAATTAGGAATGAAGCCCATTGTCGATTTAGCAGAAGATGGATCATTGCAGCAGGCTTCCAGATAAGCCAAGCTTGGCAATACCTTTTCTATTGATTTTATGTCAAACCGGATCTCAAGTAATGAAGTAATATTACTCTTCTTCTAAATAGAGATGCTAAAATTGATCTGTATGTATGGAAGGGCTATCAAAGTTTGACAAAATTTTCAGAAATTTGCATGGACAGAAAGTTTGGAGTTGCAAGCAACCAAGCAACCTGATGCTTATGGCAAGAGAATTCAAGATTCACCCTGCAAACCTATAATTACAACTTTTGATTTGTATTTTCAACTTTTGATTTTCATTAGCCTCTCAATGTCCTCTGCTGAGAGAGTCTTCCTCCCTCTGTTTACCAATCCTTTCTATGCCATGTCTTTCCGTATCCAACACAGGTAATTAATAATGAATTTTAAGAAAGACTATTTTAATATTAAGAACAACAATTTCTTCATTAAGAGTGAAAAATTCAATAAACCTGAACAGGAAAGCCAAAACCTTTTCTGAATTAGTGGGATTCACTGCATGGGTTATTGCACAAAGGTATGTATGCTAAATGCTTCTGTGCTTACTCAGTGATCATACAAATTAGAAGATTTACATTACTTTTCTACATACAGGAAGTTGTTACCTGCAAGTCTTCACAAACATCCTGTTCTAGCCATCGGACTTAAAGGGAAATAGATCAGAAAGCAGAACACATGCCATCACCAACCTATTACAGGGTTCTTATTTGACCCACGGTGTTTTGGGGTGTAATTTCAACAGAAGCTTGAGGAGAAATAAACCATGCTCCCAGATTAGTGTTCAAAAATCATAGTCTTATATAACACCTGTACAGCCTCTCCTTTTCTAGCTGCATTTTTAAACTAAAATGGCTGTGCTCATTGTTGTCAGTACATATTAGGCATTTTCTGAGGACGCTTGCCAGACTACTCCCTTTCAAAGGCCTATGTAGTTGGACACCTAATTTATGAAACCCAAATGACAATAGGTGTTTCTAGACATTCAGATTAGCTATACAGCAATGTTTCCATATACAACAGTAGAAGTAAAGTAACTTTTGTGGACAAAAACAACCACATTAGTAGAACAGAAGTGTCAAAGATGCTAAGTTTCTGTAAGTATATCCGAAGCTGGCAGGGCATTTTAGCATCACCACCCTCCCCCCAAAAAAAGGAGGAAGACACAAAAAACCAAAGCAATAATTGTTTTGTAAGGCTGGCTAACTGAAAACCCATGCATGCTTGAACTTTTTGCTTTTCAGCCTACCAAGACTATCATGGCCAGTGGCCATTTCAAGAAAGAAACCAGAGCAAAATCAACCTGGCTTATTGACTACAGAAAGGGAAAATATTACTCCTGCCCTAAGTGATGCTTTTTTATTTTCACTGAAGTGTGAGTACTTAGAGTTGAAAGAAACTAGCTCCTTACTGAAACAGTTTTGGCTGACAACACTGAAAAAACTTTGGCCAACAACAAACACAAGCATGTGAAACCACTCAAAACAAAAGCACACAAGATTCAGGAGAATTTTCAGCTGTGACTGTTTCTGGGTCTGCGTTGTAAAGACAGAAAAGGTGTGACAAGCAAAACAGTAAAAAAGACATTAGATGTGACTTGAACAAGCACCGTAACCATAACCCAGAGAAAGTAAAGACAGCTTTCTGAGCTGAGTACCAGATGAATAAGGCTTGGACTTGCAAGCAAAGCTACTAGCTCTTGATGCTTGAGCTCTACTGAGCTAACAAGAAACACAATTTTATATATATTTTTGTAAATATATAGAATTTTAAACACCTCACTACCTCCGTGGTTCTCCCTCTAACAGCAGTAACTCAGAATACCTATGCCTTATAGGTGTGGTATATAACAAAAGATATTGTGACTTTGCCCTAATTCTCCAGAAGACAGAGTGTCTGAAGTTCCATCTGTTTCTTTGGTCTTTCACTAAGGTAACATGTGAAAAACTGAGTAGCAGCTTCAATAGTACCAATTTATTGATAAATCCTAGTAGTTAGTGAGGTGGACAGGAGAGCAACTTTATCTCATGCATGACATATAACTTAAGCTTTTGGGAATTGCATAGCTGTTGGATCCTGAAGGAGAAAACACCACCAGGAGACTTCTAGGTCCAGAAAGAGGACAGTTCACCAAAGTGGTCTGGTGAAGCTGGAATTTACAATGAAGTATAGCTTGATTCTGGAATTGAGGGGTGATAAAAGGGACACAAATGGAATTTTCTGGAATGTCTGATTATCTGAAAAAGTGCCATTTAGCCTTTTTTTCTGCAAGTTTCTACTCTGATCTCAAGACAGTCCCTTGGTAGTAATTGTCAACGGTTAAACTATGTACTACACATAGGCATCTATCTCAAGGTCATTTGTTCATTGTCCTCCTTGTTCTGCTCTAAATTGTGCAGCAGTGTTTGGCTTAAAGAACCCCCGCCTCCCCTCCTACGGAAAGCTCCTGGAAAGTGGGGAATGCCTTGGGACGGTCTCTCTTCTTAACAACCAATGTTGTTAAAATCTCACTCATGGAGAGAATGTTCATTTCCAACTACCTGCCTAGTAAGAAGCAGCTCAATCACTGTGTTAGAAATAAATTTTGTCCTGCCTGTACACTCAGATTTTTCTGGAATTGTGCAGAGATTTTAAAGAGTTTCCCTGTAATGAGGGGGAAAAGGAAGGGTATTTGACCTAACACAGCTCTTAACTGTTTTATCTCTGTTCCTTCCCCTCCTTTCTATCTTGATTTAAACCAGAACTCAATCACCTTCCATCTTTAAAACCTTAATGCCAAACCCTCTGAGCTTACCAGTGCTTCATTTCACTCGCTAAGAAAGATACCAGTGTCTATGCCAACTTCCAGTAAAGCTAACTCCATTCTAATAAATGTAAATGCCATCACTTTTAGAGAGATAATAATTTTGATTTCATGTAGACTTGTTTTGCAGTGCTCAAATAAGCTGTTAAACAACATCTATGATCCATTCCAGATATGCTGCAGCGACTGTGATCAAAGCCTGGTCTGGCCAGCTAGGTATATCAAAGGGTATTTTATGAGTTTATATAGGGGAATGGAGCGAGTTGTGGCTGCAGTTGCAGAGGCTTGTCAAATACTCAAAGCAGCAAGGGCAGTTACAGGTATAAAAGGGAGAAACTGCTCCCAGAAAATGCAACAGATTCCTTGTGAAACTGGCAAGAAGAAGGGGAAGGAGTAGCCAGGAAAGGAGTGAGCAATAGCTAAAAGCAGGAGAGAGAGGGACCTGAAAGAAAATAAATACATTTTTTTTAGTCAAACTCTGCTGTCTTTGGCTGACGAAGAGTCTTGGCTACAGATCTTCACGGCAGTCTGGGGAGTGCCAAAGAATTAAAAGAAAACAAGAACTGGGATCTATTGCTTAAGTTCTCCAAGGGAGTCAGTCAGGTGATGGAAATAAAAAGCTCTGTTGTGTGTCTGACCTAGGTTCTTACAAGACAGACTGCAGCAAAGGAAAATCAAGCACATGGAAAATGGCAAAATCAGATTATACATTTTTCTCCTTCTCCTTCAGATGAAGGATTTTTCTTCTTCTTTTCCTACTGTGTATCATTTCCTCTGCCCATTTCTCCTCCTTACTGCATTCTGCTACACAGAGGAATGAAAAAGTAAAACTATGGGAAGATCAAAGAGAAGAGAATATAGGACAAGATCCAGGGTTACAGCACTTTCTCTTTTTATCTTCACTTCTTCTCAGCTCTAGCCTCTGTTTTTTCCCTCCCTGAACTCCACAAATGAAACAAAAGAGGATGCTCCTGAACTTAGCAGACAGAAGGAAGAAATTACTAGAAGGAAGAAATTACAAAAGAGGTAAAGTTAATCCTACCCCAAAATGAGAAATGTGACCCTTGTGACAATGATAGGACCTCTCAGATAGTTAGCGATATCAGTCGTGTTACCAAGGTAGTCTTTGGACTGAGTGCATTTTACAGCTACAGTCCTAGCATCAGTGGGAGAGTCAACCAGTCTTGATCCTTAAAAATGTAAGGGAAGAAGAGTGAGTCCTAAGCAAGTGTGTTCTTTGCAAAAGGGACACAGAAAACCTGGGTCTGTTACATACATCCTATCAGGAAGCTGCACATTTCAGTCCTGACTGTTCTGCCTTTGTTTTCTGCTGTAACAGCAGCAATAATCTCAAGAAGGGAGAAGATACTGACAAACAGTGGCCTTACCTGGCATCTTCTTCATGGCCAACTTTCAGAGAAATTATTATATTTCTGTTTGTCTCCACATATCTGATTTCAACTGTGAACCTTTGGAGGAGAGGAACAGCATCTTGCGAATATATGGCCAGTTCCAGCAAGCAAGAGTCCAAGCTCCCAGGCAGGATAGGGCTATGCAGGCTGAACTCACATCTATCTGCGAGCCTACTGGTGTTCAGGAGGAAAATGTCCCCTGTGAGGAAAAAACCAACAACAACAAAAAAACCCAAACCAAAACAAAACAAAAAAAAAGAGAGACACACAGTGTGGATGGAAGAGAGATAATAAGAAGAAAATATATAAGGAGTTTGAAGAAAGGAATCATGAGAAGAAAGGAGAGGACTATGCACAAAACCAAAAAATAATAAAAATAGCAGAGAGTAGAGAAAGGATAATAAAGCAAAAATAAGAGAAATAAGTAAAGAAGTGATGGAAGGAGTGAGAAGAAAAGAAACCAAACAAAGCAAAGTGAAGACAAGTCCACCAAAACAAAAGCCAAAGACTTTGCAAGTTAGACAGTAGACATGTAGAGCCAGTCCCATCTTATAAAGGATTGAGTTTCCTAAAAAAAATTCAGTCTCTGTAAGTGAAAGTAGCTTATCCTAAAACAGGGAGATACAAAAGGAGTATATAATGGGGCTGGCTGTATATGGGGTACACACATACACAAGTCAGGCAGCACACATACATTAGGTGTGTATACTCTTAGTGACTCTTGGGCACTGGCAGTGCACTTATGAGTTGTGCAGCAGAACCAGCCTATGGCAGTATTTTTAGTGATACATGCATGAGGCCTCAGTCTGCTGGCTCCTCTTGCTGCCACCCACAGCTGCTACTGGTGCTGGGAGAAGAGAGATGCCCATTTGTGGGGAACTGTAATTCTGCCTACCTTCAACATCTCCACGGGATGAACTGTTTTCCAGAAGCAGTTGCTGCCTCTCCTGGGACACCAGGACACCAACTGAAGATAACACCCAGTCTGGTTTTCCAAAGTTATCTGTAGACGTCACCCATGAACAGCTTGAGCCGATGATACAAGAGATTTCTGTTATGAAAAATCAAAGATTTTTCATTGAGGCCTTCTCCAGTTCAAGTGGCGGGGGTGATGTGGGCACATGAATGAGCAGATCTACAGTGTATGGGGGCTATCTTTCCCAAGAAATGGAAGAGTTGAAGTGAAAAAAGAAAGTTTGTCTTGTGCAATAACAATGGAGTCTCTCCAAGGGTGGGTGCAGGAAAGAAAAACAACCCTGCAAATTCTTGGTGTAAATCAGCATCCTCCCACTGGTATCACCAGTGAATTTACAGCAGTGCAAGGACTAGCCTGCATGTACATAAAATCCTGAATGAGAATAATACCTAGTGCAACGAGGATATTGAAACTGTATGGATATAGC
This sequence comes from Tetrax tetrax, assembly GCA_009806455.1. Lineage (NCBI taxonomy): Eukaryota > Metazoa > Chordata > Aves > Otidiformes > Otididae > Tetrax > Tetrax tetrax. The sequence goes on from WHYT01016788.1 coordinate 177,017, forward strand.
ATTTTGGCAGAGAGGAACAAATGAAACTCTAAGGTCAACCCTCTTTCAGCAACAGAAAGAACCCTTGACAGGGTCTACAGCAAAATAGCTGAGCAATGCAAGCTTTACTTTTTTTTTTTTTTTTTTTTTTTTTTACAGTTTTGCTTTCCTCCAGCAGGGTGGACACGATCACCCTCTTTAACAAACTCCAGAGCCCACTCACAGTGCTGAGAACACTAGATCATCCTGGCCAGAATTTTTCATAATCAGCATATTATAAACCAGACAAGAAGTAATTCACTGTTCTCTCATCAATCTAATATAAACTCCCTGAAGGGATGTTAGCTGCACAAAGCTCTCCCACATAGAGTAAGGTGGAATATATATGGTAAGCTGATATTAACTTGCACAATATTTATTTTCAGTAGTAATAATAATATTAAAGCAATAACTGGAGGACCCCCAGGCCATATGAGAAATAATAACAGACTAAACATTCATATTTGGGATCCTGACATTCAGAGGGTATTCAGACCTTGCAAACGTGAATGACATAATGTTATCCCTTTGGTAGCTCTATTCCTGGGAAGGAGAAAACACGGGTATGAAGAACAGAATTAAGGTCAGGGATATAACAAAGACAGCGGGTTGTATAGGCCACACAGGTGAGGCAGAAATTGAAACATAAGAGTCTCCAGAAGATTGGCTATACTTTAACTAAACTTTCAGAAAAAAAGAATAAATGGAAGCATCTTTTGAGTGCAACAGCCAAAGTAAACAAGTTTTCCTCATTTTTAAAGTTAATTGTAACTATCTTTCTACAAAACATCACCCAGTGTGCAGGGGCAAGAGAAATACAGATGTTAGAGTTGCACCTCACTGTGGCTTGGGGCAGCCTGTGAACTCCCACCTGAACACACATCCTCCCCCATCCTGACTGGCCTGCTTGCCACTGTGGGTTCCTGCCTCTCTCAACCTGCCAGCTGGGCCAATCACCTGAATGGCTCCTCAGCCCACCTCATCAAATCCACACAGCCTAGCTAAAGTCTACTGTACCGTTCAGCCCATCATTTTTAAATGGAAGCCTCCTTTTAAAAGGAGGACACCCGCCACTCTCCTGGCTCTGCTGGATCTAGGAAAAGATGTTTGTGCACAGCTTCAGGCTATAGTTTGATGATCCAGTAAAACAGCTTTAGGGATCTCAATAGCTCAGAAACTCCATGGCTGTGTGAGACAAAGCAGAGTCTTGATCCAGACTTTCTGTGCCGTTTCAAATTTATTAAAGTTTGACAGGTTAACTTAGTACCCACAGAATTATTGTCAGTAGTAGTAATATATTTATCAAGTAAAAATCTAGTTGTTCATAGAACCCAGAAAGTAATTTTTCTCACAACAGCACGACAGTGCAAGGAAGCAAAGTGAGAGCTTGGGAAAGAAAAAAAAAAAAGTAATTTTTTAAGTAGAGGATTACCTGAAACTAATATTTATGACAAAATCATTTCATTAAATCTTACCAATACCCCTGCTTGCAGTATCAAGGACTGTACCAATACAGACTTAATCTCTAAAACACGTCTCACATAACAAAGCAGTCTGCAGCTCAGACAAGGGAATACAACTTTCTCCTTCAAAAGCATCTAATTCCCATACTCTCCAGGCTATACAAAGCCTATCTGCCACAACCTGAGTCTGGAGAGGACCTGAATGCCTGGAAGAAGAGTCTGAAATAGATCAGAGAAGTTATTGAGGCTGGTAAAAAAAGGCCTCTGAGCTTTCTGGCAACAGATCCATGTACATTGCATTGTGATGAAAAGATCAATGAACAAGAAGCTGTTGTTTAGCACAAATCGCAGAGCAAAAGAACTGGCTACACTCATGTAGTCACTATATAAGAGAACGCTGAAGGCTGCAACTTCTGACACTACTGTGTACCACCTTACAGATGCTTCATATCCAGCTTTGCTTAGCCTCTATGAACCTGAAGAACTTCAAGTGTAGGTCCCCAGAAAGGCAAAATGTGACAGAAATGAAAAGCAAAAAAAGTAAAATATATAGAGAAATATATCCATATTACTACAATCAGCAAAGGACATATTTTAAAGTGTTAAAAAAACGCCTTGAAGAAGCTTAAACTGAAGAAAGCTCATGGACAGTCACAGGGCACGTCAGAATGGAGGTTCACGCTTCAAAGAATTAGGTATGGCCTACAAGATGTTAATGCACAAAACTCCTCTCTGCCAAGTCTAGGTCACCTTGCTGCCTCCTCTGGGGAATATATGTGACTTCCTAGCATGCAAAGGCCTTTCTTTATTGTTTAGCATCTTCATTAATGACCTGGACCAAATGGGCAGAGTGCACCCTCAGCAAGTTGACAGAGGCACAAAACAGGCAGGTGCAGCTGACACACCAGATGGCTGCGCTGCCATTCAGAGGAGCCTGGACAGGCTGGAGATTGGGCCAGTAGGAACTTCATGAAGTTCAACAGAAGGAAATGCCAAGTCCTGCACCTGTGTTCTGGTTTTGTTTAGTGAGGGGGGGCCCTAAGGTGGTAGCTTTTGTAGGAAACTGTTAGAAGTTGCTCCCCTTTGTTCAGTGGACTGAGACGGGCCTAGGGTGGACCCGCTACAGGCCAAGGCCAAGCCGATTGGTAGCAGAATGTTCCGTGATAACGCCTCTGCAATAACATATTTAAGAAGGGGAAAACAGAAAAGAAAAGAGAGAAGATGTGAAGCAGCTGAGCAGGGGCAGAGAGGGGGAGGCGTGAGCCTCGTGGACCTTGCAGGCCTCACCCTCTGGCCTCCTGCCGGGCAGCCAACTGGGCCCAACTCAGCCTGGCCTGGCTGCAAGAAGTGGAGAGGAGATGAGAAGTGAAGAGATTTGTCTGAGATTCAACTGAGAGGCGTCTGCCAGCCTGTTGTGAAGAATTTTTCTTGTGAGAGGAACGGCTGCAGATGCCAAGGTCAGTGAAGAAGGAGGTGCAGTAATGCGGCTCCTGGCCAAGATTCCCCTGCAGCCTGTGGTGATGACCATGGTGGAGCAGGTTGTCCCCCTGCAGCCCATGGAGGTCCATGGAGGGGCAGAGATCCACCTGCAGCCTGTGAAGGACCCCACACCGGGGCAGGTGGATGCCTGAAGGAGGCTGTGGCCCGTGGAGGGCCCGCTGGGGCAGCTGTTCTGGAGGGACTGCACCCCGTGGAAGAGATGACCCACGCCAGGGCAGTTTCATGAAGGACTGTGGCCCGTGGGAGGGACCCCACGCTGGAGCAGGGGAGGAATGTGAGGAGTTCTTCCCACCAACGATGAAGCAGCGGCGTAAAACAACGTGTGACGAACTGACCGCAACCTCCATTCCCTCTTCCCCCCTGTGCCGCTCAGGATGGGGGAAGGTAGTAGAGATAATGTTAAGCCCAGGAAGATGGAGGGGTGGGGGGAGGTTATCTTGTTCTCTGTCTCATTCTCCTGCTGTTTTTAGTAATAAATGGTTTTCCCCAAGTTGAGTCTGTTTTGCTCATAACAGTAACTTTAAGGATTTCTTCCTGTCCTTACCTCAAACCTTGAGCCTTTTTCTTATAGTATCTCTCCCTATTCTCTCAGAGGGTAGGGGGAATGAGAGAGAGACTACATAGTCTGGTCCCGATCGGGGCTGAACTATGACAACCTGCGAGGAATAACTCCTGTCATCAGCACACGCTAGGGGCTGACTCATTGCAAAGCAGCTCTGAGGGAAAGACTTTGGTGTCCTGGTGGGCAACAAACTGTCCACAGGCCAGGAATGCACGCTTACATCAAAGAAGGCCCACAGCCTTCTGGGCTGCATCAGGAAAAGCATTGTCAGCGGATCAAGAAAGGTGATCCTTCCTCTCTACTCAGCACTGGTAAGACCACACCTGGAGTACTGTGCCCAGCTCTGGGCTCCCCCATACAAGACAGACACGGACTTACTGGAACAAGTCCACCATAGGTCCACAAAGATGACTGAGGGACTGGAGTGCCTTTCATAAGAGGAGAGGCTGATAGAGCTGGGACTGTTCAGCCTGTACAAGGGAAGACTCAAGGGGATTTCATCAATGTGTACAAACACTTGATGGGAAGGAATGAAGAGGAAGCCAGGGACTTCTCAGTAGTGTCCACTGACAGAACAAGTGGCAATGGGCACAAATGAAAAAAAAACCCAGGACATTCAATTTGAACACAGGAAAACACTTTTTTACCAAAAGAGTGGTCAAGCACTGGAACAGGTTGCCCAGAGATATTGTGCAGTTTCCATTTGTGGAGCTATTCAAAAGCCACCTGGACATGGCTATGGGCAACCAGTTCCAGCTGATTCTACTTGAGCCAGAGGGGTTAGACTGGATGACCTCAAGAGGTCCCTTCCAATCTCAACCATTCTGTGATTATTTCACTAAATGAAAATGCATCACGTCAGCTTCCAAGTTTCTACACCAGAGATAGCAACTGGTTCATTTCTCTTAGGCATTTATGAAGTATAGCATTTGTTACACCTATCGTGGCACCGCAGTAAGATCAAATTCATCCTACCTATCTCACAAACATTTTGCTCAGTTCAATAGGCTTTTACAATGCCTAGAAAAAGAAAATTCCAGTTGCAATCCCCCCATTCCCTTCACTTGGTATCAAGAGAGATAGTTTGTTTTATAGTTGCTGGAAAGCAGCTCCACTAATGAGCTTTTATTTCAAGAAGTCCAGTCTCAAATCTGGTGCATTTCACCGTGCTGATGGAGATTATTGTTTTTATTTTCTTTTTTCCCCTTTTAATTTTTTTTTCTTTTTTTTTTCCCCGTGTTTCATTTTTGGAGTTTTTTATAAGGAAGTAAGGGATTCCCTTAAAGTTACACTGGCCTTTCTGAGTCCTTGCTCCATTTCCAGTCAGAAAGCCAGTGGCACAGCTTTCTGGGAAACAATCCTTATGACTGCCAGCATCTATCTTGCACCAAGACTCTGAAGTAGAAATAAGGAGGATGTAAGGAATAGGACTTGTAGTACCTGATTTAGAAGGCTGATGCAATGACACCATCCTATTTTTTATCAGGGAGAGCTTCTGAGGAGGATTTGATGAAGAAGAGTTTTCTTCATGTGATCCAGAACAGGAGACAACAACTATAACAAAACAAAAAGAACAGGGGAAGAGTTTGGTATTTCTATACAAAACTATGATCCCTTACTGTTAAACATGAACTTATATCCAACAAAGCCCTGTTATATTACACTCACCCTCGTTACAGTGTGCCGGTGCACTACTGACCTGATGATGTTTCAAAATAGCCCTCCCTCCCACTTCTCAGAAACGTAACTACAATAAAATACATACTAATGTGTTCTTTACTATTTTTTATCCACTCCCATATTTACCAGCATACAACCGCTAAAGAGACACTGTATATTCCAGTGGTGCCCACGTTGCAGTACCAGTACATCTAGCTGCCTGCCAACAACTACACCTTTAAAGCATTCATGTTGGATGGGGCTTTGAGCAACCTGATCTAGTGAAAGATGTCCCAGCCCATGGCAGGGGAATTGGACTAGATGATCTCTAAGGTCCCTTCTGACCCAAACCATTCTATGATTCTATGACTAGAAAAAGAGTTCAGCTGTAAAATACGTTAGTTATACAATACATGACATGGACTTAGCAGCAGTCTTTCCAGAGGACATGCATAAGTGCTCTCACCTTCACCATGCAAGAACAATGCCCCATCAGAAACTAATGATAATGAAACCTCTGCATCACCGCACGCATGCAGAGAACAGATTTCATTCTTACTGCCAGGCACGAGGTACGGATTTTCAAAGGAATCAGGTAACTTTCTTGTATCTGATATCTTGTAATACATACTGTCTCCAATACCCTTCTTATTAATCCATCTGCACTGATCTATCCCAGAGATCCCTTTGTCATATATCTATAAAAACTTCCATTGGTAACTGTGACATTTGAACACCAATACATACATATTTGTGCATTTTTATTCAGATCAAATCTTAGAGTCCTGATTTGAAGTTTGGTTGTGCTGGAAAAAAAGACCAAAATCACAAAAGATATAAAAAGCCATAGAAATTATTTTCTACTTCACCAGTGTGAATATTAAATCCAGCATGCTGAGATTAGCTGGTTTTAAATGGAGGTGTTCTTCTGGATCAAATTTATCAAAAATATTATTCATTTTAGTACTTCTGATAATTAAATATTTAGTATCTTCTGACTTGTTTTTGGAACAACTCATACCAACAATGGCTTTTTTATTTACTTAACCTGTGCATGTGAAAATAAACAAGTCCCAAACTAAGCATGCAGAAATCTTTATTGAAGATTGTTTCTGGTCTTCTCTTTTCTCGGAATCATAAATAAGTCTATCAAAAGAAACATGTTTGTTTTCAAAAGGTGTTCAAAGACAGAAAAATGCAAAATGAGTTGCTTTCAGACCTCATCCATGTGGGTTATGAATACAAAAATGTGAAATCACGTCAGAGGAGACAGGAATCCTATTCACATGAATTGCATTTGAGACAAAAATGCATATACATGCCATTGGTAACAGCTAAGATATTCTCAACAGAACTAATATGAACAGTAATATCATGAAAACATCTGGTCTGATTTTGAAGTGCTAAAATGATTTTCATTTTAATATATATGACAATAAAATGCTGTTAAATGTTTCGTAGCATGAGAATGCTGTATCCTTCCATCTTTTATTATAGTACTAAAGACAGCCATCAGTCTTCATGGAGTTCCAACAAAAGAATAACTTCAGAACAGAACAGCATCGTGCTGCAGCAGACACATGCTGTATTTTCGACAGACCTGTGGTCTCCACAGACCAACTGTCAAACACCAGCCCTGCCTCTATGTTCAAACATGTAGGGACATTAATGTTTTAAAAGTTGATTCTGCATTGTATGAGAGACACTGACACCGGTCTGCTAAGTAAGGTATCTTCAATCGTGGGATGAAACCCTAAAAAGAATGTGAATTCTTGTTTGGCCAGCTTTATGAAAGGCTTGCCTTTCTTGGCTTGCTTTATGAAAACCAGTGGGGGAATCTCTTCATAAAAGTGTCAGAAAAATACATGCTAAAAATCAAATGCATACTGCGAACAAATCTATTTCACCATATTGAAAGAAATTCTGCTGTGGAGAGAGAACAACACTGTTTGACAACTTGAGTCTGCTCCTCTCAACTTACGTTCTGTGTTTGTTGAAATGTTGTTTGGTTCTATATCTCCTGATCTTTGTTAAGTGCTGCTGTAGCGTCAGTATCTACTTCCTTCAGGGCTTTCTCTAAACTCTGTTCCACTCACTCATGTCCTCACATGCTCCAAGCTGCTCACGTATTTTGGAAACAGCCTGAATATCACGGGATCCACAAAACATAGCACAGTCATGGCAGAAGTTCTGCCAGAGACATTCCTCCTGACAAAAGTAAAACTTAATCAAAATATTTGACTTGCACTCCCCCTCTCTCTCAATTACATAAACGCCTTTGGGATCTTCCTCTTCCTTCTCATTAGCAAACACAATTTCCAGTGGCAGACTACCATGAACAGAGGACTTGAAACTTTAGTGCGAAAAAAAAATCCGTTGCCATTGGTGACAGCTGAGACAAATAAGGTACAAAAGCTTTTTGTACTGTTGAGATAAGTGTCTATGAAGTTTACCGATGTGGTATTAAGACATATTAAAACTTAACTGCTTTGCCACAAAGACCAGCGCATGAACCTTGATCTGCTAATTATATTATCCACTGTGCAGACTGTCAGCAACATCCTACTTGATTCTGGCAAAAAGCCAAGAAGGTTCATTCAAACGCCTGGTAATGACCCTTCTCACCTACCCTGGGAAAATGCCACTTACTGAACTGGGCATATGAGAGGCAGGAAAAGCAGTCATGACAGCTGAGTTCGCTGAGAGATAAAACATACTTGGACAGAAGACCCGAAATCCAGTGATAGGCAAGGAATTTGTTCATATGCACCCAGAGAAATATGCCCCCATTCATTTATTTCCTCATAGCAAAGAATTTCTGGCTATGACTGAGCAGAAGAGGACTCACAGAATGATGAATCCATGCACGAGATCTGGATAGTGGTTTTGTAATGCTCCAGTCCAGTCTACATTCTCACTTTACATTTCAGTTATTTTTCTCTCTCACTCATTCAACATAAATTCCTCTCATACAGGCTGGTATGTAATTCTTGTATGACATGAATTTCAGCATTAAACAAATAATAAAGACTATCTCTTATCAATTACATTATTTATCTGTCTTGATCAGCAAAAGACAATTATTTAAGTGAAAAGAAACAAAACATCGAGAGAAAGGAGATCCGTGATTTTAAGCTAAGTCTGCCATTGAGGAATATAAAATGATCAGAAAGAAACAGTAAATGTAACAACATTCAACTGTCACAGCAAAAAATATGGGATCTTTTAACAGCACAGCACAAATACATTGCTTTTTCTGGAATCACACACAGAACAATCAGAAGTCTCCAGTACTTAGAAAGTAATTCCATTTATTTCACTATCTTAAAGAAAAAAGCATTCAGACACATGCAGGGCTGAGATTTTACCTGAATCCTGATGTTACTTTGCAGAAGAGAACAAAATGACAAAAAATACTTCTAGAACACACAATGGGAAACCAATTCCAGGTGAGCCAAGCCATCTTTCTGACAAAATGGGAATTTCCCTTAGAGCATTTTCTAGTGTTTTCTCCTCATCTAATATTAAAATAGCAACTCAATATTCCTCACTGCTCCTCTGAGAAGATAAACCAACATACAGACTAATAGATCTGACTGTCAGGGAGCCAGACGAGACAAAAAGAAGACTCTTTGTCTACCACCTATCCTAGTACTTTCCAATTACTCCTAAAACTTCCACTTTCAGCTCAATAAATAATCTCTCTTCTTCATGAGTATTTACAGCTTTAAGTTATTAACCTTTCACCTCGAAAATGTCACTGGGATCTCCTGCTGCTTGCTATTAAACACTTTCCTTCTTTGCTCATTAGCTGGTTGGTCCCCATGTCCCTTGCTTACTTCATCACTCTTTTTGTACTCTGTCCAGATAGATTTCAGATAATGGTCAAAAAGGGGAGCAACATGACAAATCGCAGTTTTGCCAAAGTTATTACATAAGGCGATACTTTAGGATCTTCTTGGAGCCCTCTCCAGTTTTTCAGGATATCTGCTGAACGGCAGACATCAATGCACACTAATGCCATGCTATGCACAATGGCCCCTCTGCGCCTTCTCGAGATCTCCCTGTTTATCCATGCAACAATCTCATCAGTTGTTTTTGGCCAAAATAAATCCTCTTAGTTGATCATTCACCATGACATCAAGTCTCTCTCTGGCATATTTCCTTCCAGAACAGGAACACCGCTCCTACGACGACAGACTGACAGAGTTGGGGCTGTTCAGCCTGGAGAAGAGAAGGCTCTGGGGAGACCTGATAGCGGTCTTGGAGTACTTATAAGGAGGATGGGGAGAAACTTTTTAGCAGGTCCGGTTGTGACAGGACAAGGGGTAATGGTTTTAAAATAGGAGGAGGCAGATTTAGACTATATATAAGGAAAAAAAAATGAAAATTAAAAGATGACTCTATGTAAGACTATACCATTCTATGATTCTAAAAAAAATTTTTACACTGAGGGTGGTGAAACACCGGCACAGCAGGTGGCCCAGAGAGGTGGTGGATGCCCCATCCCTGGAAACATTCAAGGCCAGGTTGGACGGGTCTTTGAGCAACCTGATCTAGCCGAAGATGACCCTATTCCTCGCAGGGGTGGGTGGATTAGATGACCTTTAAAGGTCCCTTCCAACCCAAGCCATTCTATGATTCTATATTATTTCCCTTTGAGATACCTCATTTTCTTGCACTGGTGAGTTGGACTTTGCCTTACTTGTTCCTATTTTAATCTTTATGTTATCAGCAGATCATCAGTACAGTTTTTATTTTGTCTTCTAACTTACTGCTAAAACTGTTAAATAGCACATAGCCCAGAACTTAACCTTACAGGAAACTTATAGACAGAGTTAAATCAACAACGATTGCAATTTATCCTTTTATTTTAAACCTACATGTGACAGCGATTTGTAGCAGCCCAAGCACGCACTAAAGTGCATATCAAGAGTTATCAATTTAAGTATGTGAAAGAAGTTGGAATATCCTACACTCATACTATGACTTTTGTCAAACTTGTAAACTCATTAAAAAAAATTACACTGCAACAAGAAGTCGTTTCAAATATGTCCTTTAGATTGGTATGTGTGGTATTGATATGCTCAACCTCCTGACCAGACTGGTGGTGGTTTGGTGCAGGCTCCAGAGGAGGTAAAGGTCTGAGTCATAGCTGGGCCACAAACTCCTCTAGTTTCAACCTGTTCTCTGAAAACCCACTAAAGGAGCAAAGTGGCACAGTGAACATCGATGCATATGAGCCTGGAACACCGATTGTGTGACTGACACATGAATAGCCGGTGGCTTTTCCAAGACTCATTTATCAAGGAACAAAGAAAATTGTGAGTAGAAGGAGTTTCATGTACCCCTTTCCCTGTCACATGTAATTTGACTACAAGCCAATACCTAAAGGGGGCCTACAGGAAAGATGAGGAAAAACTCTTCAGCAGGGATTGTTGTAATAGGACGAGGGGTAATGGTTTTAAAATAGAGGGAGGCAGATTCACATTAGATATGAGGAAAAAATTTTTTTACAATGAGGATGGTGCAACATTGGAACAGGTTGCCCAGAGAAGTGGTGGATGCCTCATCCCTGGAGACATTCAAGTCCAGGTTTGACGGGGCTCTGAGCAACCTGATCTGGTTGGAGACGTCCCTGCTCCTTGCAGGTGGCTTGGATTAGATGACCTTTAAAGGTCCCTTCCAACCCTAACTATTCTACGATTCTATGATATTTGCCATGTTATGCTGTTCCCAACCTACTTCTGTCCTTTGATTCCAATCATAGGAATCTTCCCTCCTAGTCTGAGGAATGCCAGCTTATCAGCATTTAGATTTAGAAAGTAGTAAGTCCATACCATTGTCACTTGTTTATTAGCCAGCATCACCATGCTGGCAGTGGGCAATTAAAGAATGCCTCTCTCAGTCCTTGGTGCCTTGATTAATTTTATTCTCAAAACCTTGATTCTCTGCTAAACAAGTGATTTTTATTCCTCTCTTTTCTATCATTTCTCTTGGTTGCTAATTTAACACCACCTGAACAAGTCTGGCCTAAGAAGTCTAGAAGATTGCTTCCCCTCCAGCGAGCTGGAGGCTAGTCAAACCGTACGGCCTCTTTTCCCTAGAGAATATAGACAAGGATTTCACAGACCCAAGTCTTACGCAACGTATCTTGATAGCAGCTTACTGACTTTTAAAAAAGTTTCTGTATTGTTTTATGTGCAGAACATGAGTGACATCTAAGAATGTACCTTGTACATCTTTCTTCTTTGGCACCATTAGAAGATTTCTAAAAATTAGTTACATTCGGCAAAACTAAAACCAGCCATTTATTCTAGTATGGACTATCCTTGGTAGTACCTTGCTTATTTGCTTTGGAGAACCTACTTAGCTGTTGCAATCCTATCTGGTATCCCATCCACAAGAGACAGAATGTCACCTCATTGCCCACCTGCTGACAAGAATCTTCCTGGAAGGGTGGTAAGTGGATCAATTTGAAGAGGTTTTCACAACCAGGCACTGAGCAACTCCTTGTTATATTATTCACTTAGATTGACAAAGATTATCTGCAGTTTCCATGACATACAGAATGACTAGACATTTACAGTTGAACAAAATTCCTACAGTCCCCTTTCCCACTGCTCACAGCATGCCTGCTTCCTGGCTGCCTCTAGTTACACAAAATGCTGCTTTGTCTCTCACTTCCTCGCTTTCTCTGTTTGGTCACTCAGTGGGCCAGTTCCTTCCCTGCATAGTGATGTTTCCTGAATCACATTGTCCAATCACTGTTTATCCTCTCCAATGCTTTGTAGAGTGTGTACTCATCCTTTAAAGCCTCAAATCTTTGTTTCTAAAATCACTGTGCTGCATTTAAAAAACGAAGACTCTTTAAGCTCCAGCACCAAATACAGTACCTCGTGCGTTTCCACCACTGTGCTGCAGCTATCAGACAGAACTCATCAGAAGAAGGTTTGCCCATGCCATCTGCATTTTTCTCACAAACCCCACCTATTAGATGAGATGCAAGATGGAATTCTTGGGTCTTCCTCTTGTTACTACTTCCCTAACTTGGCTTGTTGCCTTTAAATAGCAACTTGCTAATTATGATTTCTTACTCAGTTTTCAGTGTACATGTACATCTACTGAAATACATCTGAATGACTATTTTAATTACAGTTGAGAAATAGCATGCCAAAAGCACTTCCTGAAATAAAAAAATATGCCATCTACTGCATCCTTCTAATCTACTAATCGTGTAATGTATACATGTGCATACTCATGTGTGCACTTGCTGTCACATTAGCTTAGAAAGATTTCTCTTTGTATAGCACAAATGCTCATTACTCATACATCTGTTTTTATAACACTAACTACTCATTACTCACAGATAGTAAGGGCTAGGTTTTGCATTGTGCCTCACCTCTATTAAAGCTGGAATCAATCATGTGCTACCCAACCGTCCAGAGGCTTTCCAAGGACCTTTGAGATGCACTGTTCAGGGGAGCTCCATTCCACTTGCCTTCTTACTTTCTCTTCTCTGCTCAGGAGGGGTTATTGCCAGCAGAAGAGGCACCTGCTCCATTTCTGTTAGCTGTTTACAGACATGATCTTGACAGCTAACACAAGTTGTACCAATGCTGGTTCTGAATAAGAGAGATTTGTCCATACGACCTAAAGCTTCACCGGCAACCAATTTCTCTTTTTCTTGGTAGAATTTCACTGGTCTGAGCTACAGCCTTGCATCTGAAAGTCAGCTGTTCCTGGGGTGATGGCATGTGAAAAACACTGCTGCTGCTTGTATCACACCTATGCTGGAGACAGCAGAATTTCAAATCCTGAACTCTTAATCTGGTAACTTCTCTTCCCTTGCTCCTTCATACACATTAATGGGGAAAGAATAATTTAAAATAAATTGAGAGACATGTAACTTTTTCTCACAGGGAATATGGTTGCTAAAAACTGGCAAAATGGAGGTGGAAAAAAAGAAGGTAAAAAAAAAGAAAACTATCAGAAGCATTCAATGAACCAGAAAGTGGAAAAAAAATTTGATTCTTTGAAACCTCTTATTCCCTTTTAAAATCTTAAAATACGTTTTCATTTTTCTGCAATAAAACCATTATCCGTTGTTAGGGAAATTTTCCTTCCTCGTTGGCTAAATTTTTTAGGTTAACCTTTCAGTATTTTCAATCTAGTTTACAGTTGGGCCACACAAATGGTTTCATCGTCAAAACCAGAAGGATGACAAGCTTGGGGGAGAGGAAGGATGCAAGTCTCAAACTGGCTTTGTCATTAGAGGAAAGTGATGTGAGATTGCACCCTAAGACATCTGTTTTAAAACAAACTGTGAAAGAATCATCCTCACAGAGGGAGCATAGCTTGGATGACTGGCTTACATTAGATGTATAACTCTGAGATAAATAAAATTAAGGGACACGTGACCAACTCTTTATAGAGGTTTCCCAGCAGTTCCAAAGAAGAACCAAGAAGGAATACATGATGGAAATACATTTTGCCTTCCAAGGGAACAGTACTTCAAAACTGTTATGCTTTTGTGAATAAATTTAGAGGAAGAAAGATAATTGTTGTGTTCCTTCAGAACAGCACTCATCATATGGTTTTTCAATTGCAGCTTAAAAGGAGATATGTATATGTGAATTCACACATATAGATGTGACAGGTATAATTAGTCAGAAGGGAAGGTGAAGGAAGATACAAAGCCTGTAGATGCAGAGAGAGTTAGAAAGCGGAAGAGAAGGGCTCCCTCAAAAGACTGGCCATAGCCTCAGTCTCTGCTGATGACTGCGAAATGCTGAGCAGTGACTATTTTCTCACGACATGTTTTTACATGAAACTGACAGTTCCATTACTTAATGGGAAATACTAATATCTTCCAAATATTCACATGGAAACTATTATAGCATTTTGTTAAGGTTGAAATATGTCTTCTCTGCTCTGTAATCTGCTCTGAGTTTAGAGTCTGTAATATTAATGCAGTACAATGGTGTAATACCTAGCGGAAGGAAAATATTTTAACACTTTCAAAACAGACTGCCAAATTGAATAACTCGTTTTGATTAAGTCAAAGCATAAATTCGGAACACTTTAGTTTGTGAAAAAATATTAAGAATCTGAACATCGGTACTAGCAATGAAACAAGATTTCAAAAATCAGTTTCCTATGAGACACAATATTTAGTTTTCAACAAACTCATACACTAAGATGCCTCTGTGAACTGCCCAGAGTGACTAATAAAATTACACAAAAGATAAACGGAAGACATAATTGCTAGACAGCTGCCCTCTAGGAGATGTTCAGCTACCAGCTTCCAGATGCCTCTGCATTTCGTGGTTTGCGGCAGAAGCTCTGTGTCCCTGCCCTTCAGCTTCCATGGCACAGCAGTGCAACAGTTTGCAGCAAAAGATAAGCTGTGTGCCAGTAAGAAAGTGAAAGAAATACAATTTTGAGATCCAGGTTTTGATTGAATTATTACAATGAATATGGAATTGATCCTGTAGAATTCAATTTAGTAAAAATAAAATTATTGTCAATTACTTGATTTCACACGACACAACTTAAGTCGAGAGGACAAAAATGACTTTCAGTTGTCCTTGAGCTCCCTTGATCTTCGAGTTTACTTAATGTTCCTTGTTTTACTAGAAACAGCCTTAGGAATGCTCTAAATCTATGCACTGCTCCAAGAATCCCTCAGAGGCTGCTCTGCTCACAGAGGCTATCCAAGCACAAAGGCACATTTCCTGCACTTCTTTTTCTTTGATCTACTTTTGACACAAGGATGACTGCCAACTGCTCTTCATCATCTAAGGATTCCCCTTTGAGAACTTAACCCTTGCATAGCAGCATATGTCAGCTGTAAGGATGCTCCACATATTATTAAAAGCAGTTTTATTAGATACACATCTTTCTCTGGTAATTCTTCCCAGATAGGAACAGAGGCTCTCACATCACAGCATTGTGTCTAGCAGAGACACTAATCACGAGCAGGGTTCCCATTCCTGCTCTGCTATTAGCCCTTGGAGTCACTGTGTATAACAACACAGATGGTAGAACAGAGCCCTTGGGGAAAGTGCTTTTAGCAAAACAGAGGAAGACTGTGACACAAAGACTTCATTACTGTTGTCTTATCAACACTTTTGGTTCACCCAAAGGAGAAGGAAGAACTATCACAGCCAATGCTAATTTCCTTCTCCAGGACTCTCGGCTATGCAAGTCTACAAGCTTTTCTCCAACATTCAGCTTCTGTATGAATCTGTTAGGTTATTGAGGGATCAGGAACTAGTCCAAACATGACAGATAACTCCATCCTTTTGCAATTTCACATCAGGAACAACATCATCTCCTAGTTTTATTAAAATCTACCAAAATACACTCTCTGCTGAACAGCACATGACTACCAGTGAATTCTTCAGCACTGAGAGGATACTGGTAACAGAAGAGAAATGCCTAAAAACTTGGATGCTCCCAGGCAGTTTCCATGCTAGTACTCAAAAGTCCCATGCACAAACTGCATGTAAAGTGCTTCTCAATACAGTTCTGCCTTGAAAATAGCACACACAGTTGTGCACTGTGCCCTCACATACATATGTGATATTCCCACACACAAAATCATTTGCACAACAGCCTGCCTGGAAATGAAACAAGAAAAATATTTCACCACATCTATTTTTAATAATGAGAAAATAGATATTAGAGGATATATAAACCAACCAGCTCAATATATACCTGTTTCCAAGATGAGGCAGTGACAAATGTAGCAGAAAAAAAATTAAACTACCACTTTGGGAAAGGACCAGGTGCCATGTTTTAAGCTGAAAAATTAATGTTTAATCAAAAAAAAAAAAAGGACAGTCTAATACACATAATGTCATTTGTAAAGAGTAAGTGTCAATTTCGTTTGACCATACCAATCTTGAACAACATTGATTGTGATTTCCTGCTATTTGGCATACTGTATTTTCTCTTCTAAACCACAAAATCCTCCTTGTGGAATCAGTAGTAAACATATAACACTGTGAACTTCCTCTAGCTCCTTTTCTTTCAACACTCTTACTAATGAAGGACTGCTTTATTAAGAAGATTAGGCTATCCTTCCCTTTACCTTTAATGGGCTCTGCTCTCAGCTTCCTTTTAATGAAAAACAGAGGGAAGAAGAGTTACACCACCCCTATAGACAGACAGACGACTGAAACAGCCTGCTAGTTAGTTGCTTCTACTACAAGAGCCTCTATTTGTCCCCCTGAGACTGCCCCAGAGATGATGTTCATTTCAGCCCAAGAAGGAGGAGGGGATTAGGAAAACTCTAAATAAATCTATCAAAAAGAAAACTCATAGGTATTGCAAATTCATCACTAGAAAAATAAGTAAATAAAGCCCAAGAACCCCTCCCAACCCCAAAACAATATTAAAAAAAAAAAGAAAAGAAACAAACCACCCTCATACAACTTGAGCAGAGTAGTTAATAAAGGGGGGGAAATGCAGAGGTACCAGCTATTTGATTTTTTTCTCAGAGACTGTGTAAAATGCTGTTAAACCATCAATTATGTAAGAACGCTTACAACTACATGGCTATTTTTAATGTTGTGCTGGTACACAAAGAGCTTCTGTAAAGCAGGCAAAAATTCTTGCAGCAGGAAAAGCTCCCAGTTATTGTCTTCCTAATACTGAAATGCAGTCTGGTATCAGAAGCACAATGTGTTACTTAAAGTAGTGATCCAAGTATGAAAGTGTAAGAATGAGGCTCAAATCTCTTATTCTAGCATAGCACAAATACTCCCATTGAAAAGAGCACCCTGAGGAGTAGTCAGCAGTAGGTACAGAGCACAGAGTGTGGAAGGAGAGATTCGCTAGAACCACAATATTGCTAGTTGTCCTTGGTCTGATGCTGGTATAGACCTGTTCAAAAATGGTACCTATTATTACTGAGCTACTAACATTAACATTTCTTCTGAAGTGAAGTTTCACAGTAATAACAAAAACTGTATTTTTACTACTATAGTTACAGCTACGGTTCTCATTTTGGTCAATTAATTTGAAAGAGAAGTTCAAATGTGTCAAGGTAAGTGAGCGCGTAATTTGACCTGACAGTTACTGTAACATATCATTCATCACTTATCAATTCAGACTCACAAAAGAGAAGAGAATGCAATTGTTACTGCCTATGCTTGATGTCTTTACACCTAAAGACAAATGAACTGGGAAGTAGTTAAAACACTAACATGCTGGAAAACCAGAACAGCAAGACTTCACCAAGTGCATCACCCAGCTACTGAGCTCGCAGAAGCGACCACCAGAATTTCCAAGAGACAGTCAATAGCAACATTTAATGGGCAGCATCCATACAATTTATAGGAAGAGCAAGTGTCTGTAATCCCTTAAAAGAGAGTTCAGAACCAAAAAAATCCAAAGTAAATTCAAGGATGAAACAGATTTTGTTTGGTGGTTGTTTTTTTTGGTTTTTTTTAGTAGCATCTAAAATGCTAAATACATTGTGATACACGGTGATAGAAACACCCAGTCAGCAGCTGCCAAATCAAAACCCTGTCAGCAGCAGATAAAGCCCTCAGCTTAGCTACAAGGTGTCAGGGCAGAAGAAACTGTGTGATGACAACATCCAAAGGCAGTTTCTGGTGCAAATGTAGAATAAGGCAGACTCCTATACTGCTTTGCCAGATCACTTTCCTGACTTCCCATCTTGACCACCCAGTTCTGCATTCTACAAAGTGCTAGTGTGCTAGTCTATGAGTGAGAAGTTTTATTTGCATTGTTTTAAAAAGAAGAAACATAGCAACAATCAGTAGGACTAGTTGTTAGCAGTCTCTTTCATCTAATAGGTTTGTTATATAGGACTAGGACAAAAATTGGCCTTTTCTCAGCTCTTTCATGGAATTTCTCTTTTATCTCAGCTAGATTCACTGGCAAGCTTCCTACTCTTTTTTTTTGCAGTAGCATCAACAAGAGTCTGAATAGAATATTTGACTTCAAAATGTTTCACAAAGGTACAGCTACAATGTTAGCCTGTTTTTGCCAATATGGAGAGGCATAGCTGAAAGGTAACATATCCTAGAAAACAAATAAAGAATAAAGGGCGTTAAAAGTTCAGGGAAAGAAAAAGACTTGGGTAACAAGAAACTTGTTATCCAAACTGTATGTTTCTGTAACCAGGAGAGGAATGTGAAAAAACAACCAATGTTACTGTTTTATTTACTTTTCCCCTTTTTCCTACTTGATCACCCTCATGTGAAAATCACTTTGGGCTCTATGACTTCAAAGGATAATATCTTGAACACAAGGAAAGATACCTTCACCATTTGACTTGTAATGTAATATTATGATAATGTTTTCTTTTAATGAAAGAGTCGAGAGTGTTTATTTGAAAATTGACTGCTGGCCGCCTCTTTTTAAGCTATATGAGGCTGTGGTTTCTTAGAGCTCTGTGAAACCTCTTTTATGAAATTCAGGAGGGGAAGAGAGACCCTCATGACCTGAAGAACTGGGTCCCATTTTCAGCCCTTCCATTGACTATTAACAGTTTAGGTATAGGCAGAAGCTCTGATCAGTACCACATTCCACATAGATAATACATAAATAGGACCAGGCTCTATCCAATGTAGAGGAAGGCAAAATCCCATCTCAGAAGATCTTACATTCTCAGACAAGATGCACTGAAGAAAAGTCACAGCAAATAAAGATGTATGAGGAAAAGAGGAATAAACACGTATGCTAGGAGAGAAGAGACAGACACAACTCAGTTGCATTCAAATATTAACCTTTCAAATATTAACCATTCAAATATAAACCTTTTTGTTTTTTTTAAAGACCTTGAAGAAATAAGCTATCAACCTTAGGTGGTGCCCATTGTTTTGAGAATACATCATTGGCCTCCCAAAGTGAGTATTCAGTTGTCACGAGCTGTGCTGTCATGTCTTCTCAAAGGTCCAGAGACTGCAACGCTTCCTTATATAAAATAGCATGACCCCCAAGAAAAACATCTTTGGCAAAGACTTGCCCAGACAGTGCTAATGGTAAGAAATGGAGCAGGAATATGAATAGCACAGTCTAGAAGACCTATGCAGGGGGAAAGAGGGCAGACTAGTTTTGATGGTGATACAAACTTCTGAAGTGTGACAGACTTCCTCTTCCCTGGGATACGTTATTTCTGAGGAAAGGATATATCATTACCAGGAATCTTAGGAGAAATCATCTGCAAGCAAAGTACAGCAGTTCTAGGTACAAATTACATTTCTCTTCTTAACTGATATCATGACCAAAGACATTCAGAATCTGCCCAACACTCTGTAGTGAAAATGCTCCCCAAGGAATTCACAAGGAGAAGGAATACGCAGGACACACTCCCCTAGATCATGTGAGAAAATGCCTCCTAATTTTACACCCAGTTGTGAACATTTGGTTTAGACCATAAATAGAAAAAGATGCTAATGCCACTTGACTTGCTTGATCTCTTGGAGGAAAAATGCAATTTTTGTTAAAGGAAAGAATACACATTTTACCTCTTTCTTCAACAGCAATTTGATTCTTTCTTCAGGGCGTTGTTTGTAATTCCAGCCACTAATCTCTATCACATGTCTGACAGGCCAAGAAGCTCTCCCCTCCTCCTGAAAAGGGCACCCCTTGTTCTGCCCACATTCCCTGAAGCCATAATGCTTTTAATTGATTGCTTTTCTCTCTTCCTTTTCTTAAGCATCTTTTAAAAGTCACTCTATCTATATACATTCAACAACCACTGTAGTTACCTTTCCCAACATGTCTGT